>JAOTAV010024476.1:0-21942 GCA_026546445.1 Cyclargus thomasi
ATCTCTCTTTCTAACTGACTACTTTAAAGGCTTGTAACTTTGTTGTTTTCAATTTTATCAAAAAGCTGATTGGACTAAATCGTTTTTCAATAACGTAAGATTTATTTAATTAAATAATAAAAAATCATGCATATTCCCTATTAGGACTACGGAAAATCTTGTTACTTCGACTCTTTGAGTGTTCAAAGAATTTTTGAACCCCCTTGTCACATCACATTTTTGAGACCCTCCAGTGTGACATCTCTAGTGTGATATCCAAATTTACACTGTACAGTGTAAAAATAGAAACGGTCTCAATATTTAAAAATGAAATTTATTACATTTGAAATGTGATGTCACACTTCTAACTTCTATCCCTTGTCACACTTCGTCGTAGAGCCAGCAGTAAAGATTATAGCCTGAAGTGTTGACCCTGTTGTGGTGCTGCAGCACAGCAGCGAGCTTCTCGCTCGGCGCCAGGGGGCGGTAAAGGCCGCGTAGCTCACAGCACGCTCAGTGTGTCAGCCGAATGTTGCAGTCTCTTGAAGAACAGCCTGTAGCCTGGAGTACAGCCTGCAGCCTGGAGTACAGCCTGTAGCCTGGAGTACCGCCTGTAGCCTGGAGTACAGCCTGCAGCCTGGAGTACAGCCTTTAGCCTGGAGTACAGCCTGCAGCCTGGAGTACAGCCTGCAGCCTGGAGTACAGCCTGTAGCCTGGAGTACAGCCTGTAGCCTGGAGTACAGCCTGCAGCCTGGAGTACAGCCTTCAGCCTTAAGTATCTCACCATGTACGGCACGGCGCCGCGTATCACGTTGACCCTGTTGCGGTACTGCACCACGGCTGCGAGCTTCTCGCTCGGCGCCAAGGGACGGTAGTGGCCGCGCAGCTCGCTACCAGCCCAGTGAGCTAGCCGGATGAAGCAGTAGCCTGGAAATCATAATCATCATGATTACTCATCTGTACAATAACTAGCTGTTCCGAGAGTTGTTTGGCTATATAAATTATTTCTAGGTGTTTTTAATTACGTAGGGGTATGAAAAATTGATCGTAGATAATCTATTCTGCGGCTAAGGCGTGGGGATGACAGACTGACACACATTCGCATTTATAATATTAGTAGTACTAGAAGTCGCCCTGTGTTTGTAATTCGACCATAAATATTAAAATCCATCGTGTAGAGGAACTATAAAAAATATAATCTATTCTCAATTCAATCATAGACTTCAATTTGGCATAAAGGTCTCGTTACCTAGGCGATTATACTTTTTTTCATTACTTATATTTAAAAAATATTAAAGACTTCAATCATAAAAAAAACAAGACAATTTTTTTTTAAAAACCTACGACATACCGCGTTAATTACTAGAAAAGGGGTAAAATAATTTAAAAACCTCCGATTTAAATAGAATAAAAATCCATCCAGCCTGCCAGTAAATGAAATAGTTATGAAGTTTATATTTATTTTAATATTTAAATATGAATGGCAGCCCGACGGATTTGCTGATGTTTATCCTTTTTATTAATTCTCTTGTAAAAAAATGTTATTTAAGTCGAGGGTTTTTCGATTATTTTACTCTTTTTCTAGTAATTCAAGCAGTAAGTTTTTAACAGTGGGTTTTTCAAAATTTTTTACTTTGCTTTTATTTAAAACTTCTTAAAGAGCATACGATTAAACACTATATACCAAATCCATGATTATAAACCGCATTAAAATCGAAAACGTGTGTTTGGAAATAAATTTTAACGTTTGTCACACAAAAATGCTTATTGTAGCGCCCCCTGGTGAGTTGTTACGGTAACACCCAACAAAGAACACGCACCGATAAAGTGCAAACCCGTAATCGAAAACCGTATTGAAATCGGACCAGTTGTTTTGGGGATAGTTGGCAACATTGGTTTGCATAAACACACACACAAACAACTATCACCCCAAACGCATATACCGTCTCGGTCCCGTCATGAGTGACAAAAGAGTTTTCCGTTTATGAGTATTATATAAATTGTAGCATGCTTTGCATTTTATTATAAAAAATATGCAAGATTAATGCATTCTTATTTTTATGCATATTTTAAAATAATATTGGTATTCCACGCTCCTCCTTATAGTTTTACATCTACGCGTTTTTCAGAAAAAGGGGTACAAAAAAAGGGGGTTACCGCTCGCGTATTTATTATACCTGAGCAAGCTGAATCCCACCCAGCTTCGTGATAGGATTGTTTCACGTCAAACGCCGTGGTCAGCTGTATAAAGTTCACTCCTTTTTCGAGCCGCTTACATTTCCCTTGTGAGAAGAACTCGTACAAGCTAAAAGTTATTATGAATTAAACTTATGTCGATACTGATAAAGAGGTTGCTATGCTATTCCCGTGGTTGTTTGCTGTCATGTCAAACATGGTACGTAGTGCCTGGGACAGGTTATTTTTTTAGTTTCCCCCATTCCTTGCTAAACAAGAACTATTTTTAATCTTTTAAAGTTTTTATAACTGAGCTTTATAATTTTATTATACAACTAGCTTGCCCGTGGCTTCGCTCTAGTGGATTTTGAAACCTCGAAAAAATTCTTGAAATCTCAAGTAGAAATATGATATTTTTCCAAGACCTAAAATCCTAAGTTACTCTCCATTCTTTCAATTATGTCTACGCCAAAAGTCAAGTCAATTGGTTGCTTTGTTCGGGCATGAAGACAGGACAAACAAACAAACACACTTTGCCATTTAAAATATTAATATAAGGATAAAATAATACCCCTTACTTTTGAAGTGCATTTGATTTCCATACTTCATCTATTGATAATTTCCTAGACATTTCATGTGATATATATTTTGTATCGTATATAGTTGGAAATAGCTTATTAATATTCTTCTTAAACATTTCGTAGCTGTCTGGAAGTTTTCCTATAAACTGATTGTGTAAAAGTATTATGTCTAGGAACATATTATGTCCAATGATAGGTTTGTTAAGCTTTGACAACATTTCAATAATTTGTGAAAACCCTAGTAAATGTTTTATTAAATTCTCTTCAAGCATTTTCTCTGGTAAGCTCACAGCACCCTCTACACTTTTATCTCTGTATACAAGTATCTGAAATTAAAAAAAAAAACTAAATTAATATCAAGCAAAAGCTCAACAAGGTTTTGTTTATATAATAAAAATCTTATTGTGACCTCGAAACCTTGAGCCCTTGTCTTCAAGACTATTCCCATACAAAATAAAATAAATAATCATTTATTTGTGCACTAAGACAATACACTAAAATACATAATACATCAAAACTAAAAATTAAACAAAATTTTGAAACCTACAACTAAAATAAATAATTTAAAAAATTAAACAAATCATACTAAACGCAAAAGACATATTTGTAAGACATTTAGGCAGTGTATTGTTCAATGCCGAAATGGACTATTGACTTAACTACTAAAATGAAACAAAGTAAATTTGAAAAATTAAACCAAAAATGTATAAGAATTTCTATTGTTTCGTATTTCTACGATCGTCATGCTGAGTTACTTTGTATGTATATTCAAACATAAGAGTTCTCGTTCCAGTAAGCGCTTACCTGTATTACCATAACAAATACTACAGCTAGCATAATTTACCTTATGGCTATTACCTAAGCTATCTGTAGTTAATACATCGGGAAACCTCTCTCGGATCTGAATGTGAGCCAGGTACCTCATTACAGGGTTGTTTACATCAAAGTATATTGTGTTCTCCTCATTTGATATCAACCATCTGAAATAAATGAGAAAGATTGTTAATTCTATTTGTTTTTTTTTTAATTTTTATATCCTTATCAAGGACTCATATTAAGTTACTGTTAGGATATATCTAAAAATATGTATAATCAAAATTATATCTATTAACACATATATATTATAATTACCACGTATATATTATAAAACTTGCTTTTGCCTGCGACTTCCTCCGCGGACTGAACGATTTTAACGACATTTTTTGAAGGTATGAAAAGGGATGTGAAAACGGTTTAAATTCAAAAAGCAAGACCTACAGGAAAACATCTGTCGGGTTCGCTAGTTTTATTATGTAATATTGCTTTTGCCCGCCACTTTATCCGCGTAGTTGTTTATAGTATTTACCAAATAGTGTTATCAAACAAGTCTTTCCTCTCGCAGAATAAGAAAACGTCTTACAAATGAATTATCCTATGGAAGTAATCGAAATGAAATACTGTTTTGTTTTATTTGTAGCTGACGCGTAAAAGAGCCACATGAAGTTGACCGTCCAAAAAGCAGCTGGTGAACAGATCTAACCCTGCAGCACCCAAACTTGGCTTTGTGCCTTAATTATTTTCATGGCAAAACAAACACTTATAGGGAACTCCACACGTTTAAAGTATAAATACTTGCTCATCAGCTCTACATCTTTTATCTTTGTCACCTCAGCGGGTATAACATTGCGCTGCAAAGCAAACACAGACCGACAGACATACAGACAAACCGACAGATGAATAGACAGCCAATGGAAAAAGTTTGACACAAAATCTTAGCTCAACAGGGGACAAAATCCCCTTAGAGGGGAGTGAGGGGAAAATGTAATACACCAGATGTTTAGTTGGAAAAGACAGAAAATAATATGAAGTAAGTCCTTAAAACAAATAAGTTTGATACAGATTTTTACCCCCTGTTTTGTTCCCTTAGAGGGCAGGGGAAAAATAATATAATTTTTAGAAGACCAATATATCTGCAAAAACTGTATTCAAATCAGCAGTTTTCGTGTTAAAGAAAAACTTTGATTCAAAATCTTACACCCTATGTTGTCCTTTAAGAAGGCGAATATATTTGCAAAAACCGTAAAAACATTGGATAAGTAATTTTAGTTTTAAAGAAAAAGTTTCACACAAGATTTTACTCCCTCCTTTGTTCCCTTAGAGGGGAGGGGGGAGATACTTCATATACGAGATGTTAAGCCAGAAAATGACAAATATATCTGTGAAAACCTCATTTAAATTGGTTCAGTAGTTTAGGTGTGAAGCTGAAACAAGCATACAGATAGAAAAAAGAAACTAACTACATTTTTGGCTTTTATATGAACATAGACCCCCAGTTATAATTTTTTCTTTTATGTACAGAATTTTCATTCCTACAGTTTTAGACAAATGTCACCATATTATATTATGTTATTAGTAAGTCACTTAGAGGTATGAAAATTAGATTTTCAGACCTAGCATGTGCATATGAAATTTGATAAAAATTGGTAAACCTGTTTTGGCTGTGAAAAGTAACTAACATTGTGATACTAGAATTTTATATATAAAATTATGCTTGTTGCCAAAATTGTATGATGTTATGACATATTTTTTATTCTGAGTAACATAATATTACTCACTTAGATATATCTGAAGATATTTGTTTAAGTATTTTCTCATCATCCAAGTCCAGGCTATTGTAGAGCTCATTGAACAATGTTTTCGTCTTCAATTGATTGCGGACATACTTTTCCTCTTCTTTATTCAAATATGGTAATCCATCATAAATAAACTGAAAGTGTGCAAGATTTCTATTATTTACTTCATATTTCTTTTAAATTCTTCCAATTAGTTGATTAAAAATAACTTATCTAATATAAAATAGATACTATAAAATAAGGATCATTATGTAAAGTACAAATTGGGATAAAATTTTAAAGATTTAAAACCTTTCTTATATCATTTGCCTGTTTTCAAGCCACTGCCTTCTATGATGCTTTGACTTGAACATATTTTTTAAATGTTAATAGAGACAAGTGATTTTAAAAGGCGTGTATACAATTTCTCTCCCTGTATACATCAGTATTCAGAAAAAACAGCTTCACTTTTTGAAATCAGTATACAGGGAGGAAAATTATAAAAATGCCTGTTTTTAATTTATTACCTTATTGAAATCGAAGTTATGTCTACATAGAAACTGGAGGGATGACGCATGAAATGTGAAACTCTGGTCTATTTTTCCCACAACTTGTGGACACAAATGGAATGTGTATACTGTTGCTGTGTAGTTTTCAGTGTCTCGGTTATATTGAAAAAGAGTTAGGCCGACTTGAGTGATGACCATGTTGCTCATTTCATTCTTAATATTGTCATATCTATCTTTGCAAGTGTCAAACAACCTGAAAATAAAGAAAGGAATCTTGGTTAAATAAAGAAATCCATGCATGAATATAGTTTACTTAAAGGTTTTGGTATATTCTTGAATGCTTATTATTGTAAATATTTACGCCTTTAAGAAATTTACCTGTACTTAAACCTTTCTCCAGTAAGCAAACCATTAAATTCCGCATCAAAACCCACAAAAGAACATTGCTTTAAGTTGTTTATGATTTGTTCGATTTCATCGTTATAATTTTTGTTTGTTATATTCATTTTTGTGCTTATGTTGAATGTGAACACGATTTTGTTTCTTGGGTGTATTATTGTTACGTTCTTAAACGTAATAATTAATGTATAAGAAGTACTGTACTTTTATATTGATAAAATATTATTTTTGAATAAAAATAACCTCACTTTTTTAAGTTTGACAGTGACAATCATGACACATTGACGAATGACATTCGAATGTCGGTCAATTTTTTTCGTCTTTATTTGGCACTATAGCCATTAAACCAAGGCTTGTGTCAAGTAAAGGCAGGAACACAAAATTCTTCTTAAATATATACTACTGGCCCGTTAACTTGTAAGCTCTCCAACTGGGTACTGGTGAGAAATCTAAAGTTCAGGTAGTAAAAAAGTGCGAGTCCAATAGTCTGGCTACTATAAGTTGAACCTAATAAAAACCTTCCAAATTCAAAAATTCTATAGATCATTTATCAGATCATGAGATCTAAATATGAGTATTTCAATATAAGTTTTGTAAAAAGTAAAGTGTTATTTTTATTGAGATTTATAGGACAAAGTATTGTTTGTTAAAAATGAAATATAATGTATGTAATTCGAAGTGTAATTTATTCGCTACTATAGTAATTAGACTCTGAATTCATACACTAAATACACATATCTTATATTTATATAGATGATGGAATGATGGTATTATATCATACCATCATACCATCATCTGATGATGGTGGATCTTATATTTATATAGTTGGTATTTGCATACATCTTTTATAAAAATATTATTTATTTAGATAATAACATTTTATTCGTTGTCAATTGTCATGCACAAGTGTGGGCAAGTAATATAACTTCAATTTAATGTTTACCTCCAAAACTTAATCCACAGCTTACTAGGCGTTTAGACCACACTAATGTTTTAACTAGTAGACTTCGACTAGACTTTTAATTGATGGTGAGTAACGTTGCTAAAAGTTATAGTTTACTGTTAACTAAGTATTTACTATTAACCCTTACTACAGGTTCAACCTATCAAGGGTAACAGTGCTTCACCTACTAGACACGAGATTGTACATCTTGTAAACAAAATGTTTGTTTAGTTATAAATTATAAGTGTTGTTACAATCTCTCTTTTGCAACAATAAAGTTATTATTATATTATTATATAGTGTGGCTATTATAAGTTGAACCTAGCATTTATTTTTACTAGCAACATTATTCTAACGCAATCTTTTGTTTTCGGTTAAAATTGGACTTCAATTGGATTTCATGATTTTGATACTTGATCATGAGCATTTCTACATAAATGATCTTTTGATTTTTATGTAAGACAACATATTTATCTAAATTTATGATATTTTTATAAAAGATGTATAAAAATGCCCTATATTAAGATATGGGAAACAGGGTTTTGTCCCTCGATCTAGTATTAGGAGTCTGATTTTAATATAGCCAATAAATTATATTTCGAATGACACACATTGTATTTTAGTTATAGGCAAGAACACTTTTTTTCCGATAAATCTCAATAATGATAACACTTTCCTTTTTACAAAAACTTATATAAAAATACTCGTCTTTAGGATAAACGATCAAAACTTTTTTCCACGACAATTGTGTGATACCATCTACCGAATTTTTGACACGAAGTTAGAAACACTGACATTGCAGTTTCAGCACTATCTTGCTTTGCTGGCTTGAAAAACTGGCCTCGTGTATCTCGGGCATAACGCCGCTACTATGCAAAAATTAGATAAAAGAATTTTGACTCGGCCTACAAACGGCGGAGCAATCGTTGAATATACAAAAATATATTACAGCCAAACATAGCACTTCCTCGTTGTTTAAAGTCGGTTAAAAAGATTTGTCGGCTATAATATTTGATGAAATTTCGTAAAGGCAACTTATAGGCACGTATTAATAGTCAGCGCTTAGTACTTAAAAGAATGATCAAAAAGCAAAAAAAAATAGCTAGGATCTAGCAACCCTAACTCCAGCGCCCCTTTTTCCCCATTTCTTTCCACCACAACTCATTTTAATAATTTCTTTACACCAGTCAGCTCTACATTTTCAATTTTAAATATACTTAGCGGCTTTAGTGATGTGTAAGTAAAAGTAAGTGTGCCAAGGACGGCGCAGCGCGGGTCTGGCGAAATATGACCACTGACGACTGACGAGTCAGTGTCGAAACTGTAATTACACTTCAGAACAATATTACACGTGTTGTGCTCATCTTTACGGTAAATCCACTAAGTTTCGTACAGACTATTTTCCTTGGTTGGAGACTAAGTTTCGTAACGCCTGTTTTCCTTTAGATTTCGAATGGAATGTGTGTTGTGTGTAAACTTAAGGCCCAAGCTACTAAACATCTAGCTAATATGGAAAGATATGTCCCATACAGAAAATAGACTTAGGGCCTGTTTCACCGCTTAGTGATAAAGATTCTGTTATGCTATCCACAACTTTTTTGAGAGACTCTCCATACAACATTTGTCAAATAAACTTGTGGATAGACTATCTGTAAGCGGTGAAACAGCTCTTAGTTTCGTAAAGCCTATTCCTTAGCTAACTTCGCCGAATACGAAAGCGTGTTTGTGTATTCTCTTAACTTTATTATATTTAATTAACTTAATTTATTTAGCAGTGACTTGCGCCACTAAAATTCCAGGGCGAGGACATAGGATACTTTTTATCGCGAAAATGTAAGGTTCCCGAAAATCTATCTACAACATTTGTTTTCGCATTCTGTTCAGCAATTTTTTGGGCACCAAGTTTACAGATTTAAGATGCTAGAAAGAAAAAATGCGCTTTAGAGGCACGAAAAGGCTGTTTCCAAAGAGGTGGAATCTCTATCCTTTTTTCCTGGAAGCGCTGATCCTACTAACCTAGTGTCGACTGATGAATGATAGAGGCTCTATGAAAGCTATTTTCGTGTAGTTAATTTTATTACGTCACAAGTATGGTTGCGGCCCAGATTAATATTTATTGTGTAACGATATTTTATGTAATATCGCGGAGAGTGAGCGCCAGTATTTACTTCCGAATTAGTCGCAACAGTCGCCAGCACGCGGCCGACTATACCTTAGTAGTTACTTGTAATTTCGCTCGCGTGGTCGTGCGATGTAAAAATGTCGTGACGTTTGTATTTTTTTTTGTCGGTGTCGTAAGTGAAAAAGTGTCGTATACTTGGGGAGTTCTTTTTTCAAAATGTGTTTGAAAGAGTCGAACATGGAGAAGTGCGAGTATGTGAAGCCGAATTACATGCTAATGTCCTTGCAAAGGATATTCGTTTTGTCTGTGATAATGGCTAGTGTGATAGTTGTTGTTTACTTTACGCCGATGCCAGGTGAGTTTTCATGTGGTTGTGGATTTTTCCTTAGTTTTAAAATAATACGTATTATGCTGTCCAAAAGCGCTTTCAGCACGGAAATAAAATATAGGCTACAAGGTTTTGTAATTTTGTATGATGACATAAATTAAGTATTGTTTTGATAAAGGAGCGTGTCTGTACTTACTCTACGGCGAATTTTATTTGCGTGTTTTTTCTGCTACTTTGTAATACATTGAATTATATATAGTGTCACCACTGGCGGAGAAACATTTGCGAAAAATTGTATGAAAAAATCGCGCCAGTAAAATCCGCGCGATAAAATTGCTGTGCGGGCACTCCCTTAAATTTTTTAACACTTTACGTTATACAAACGTACCTTATAGTTCTACGTAAGTCAAGTTTCTTTTCGGTAAGTCAAACTTCGATATTTTTATAAACCATACATACATGAAAGTAGGTTAGTTTTATAAAATTAATGGTTATCTAGTTGAAAGCAACAATGCTTCGTAGAGCGCCCGGAGCAAAACGGATTTTATAATGAAATCAGGGCCGGGCTTAGCCCTACCAGTGCTCTGGGCTTCCTAAAATTTAAACTGTTAAAAAAACTACTACTTTATATGGTGTGTGGCGTCTCTTTAACCCACGGCCCGGGCGGTTACCCAACGTCACCACTAACGTCGTTACTGAATGCAAATCCCGAGTTAGATATGAAACTTAACTAATAATAGTTAAGTCTCGGAAACCGGAGCACATAATTTTATAAGGTGCAGTTGACTTAAGTCGTAGATTACCATTATGTTAATTTCCTTCAGCAAATAATCTAGTCATTATATAAAAAAAGGGAGTTTTCTTCTTCTATTTTCGTCTTAATTCGTCCCCCAAAGGGGGTAAAAGATGAGTTAAGGTTACTTAAGACTATGGGAGGACGAGATTTCGTAGTCCGATGTGATCCAAAATTTGCAATTGTTTTGCAAATTTTGTGTGTTGTTTAATACATTTCGTGGAAGATTTAATTCAGAGTTCTTAAAATATCGAAACTAATATTATAATTGTAAAAGTGTCTGTTACTTCTTCACGTCCAAACCGCTGAACCGATTTTGTTGAAACTTGGTATGGATACACTTGGAGTTCTAGGTAAAGGACATAGGATTCCATTATCCCGGAAAAATGTACGGTTCCTGCGCGATAAACCAACTTTGGCGCAATGGAGTTGCGGCCATCATCTAGATTCTAGTATGATATAAATAGTGAAAAAATGGTGGTTTTCAGGCTTTCCTCGGGTTTTACTTTGTCATGGTTAATGCTTGTAATGTTAAATTAACTTTACTAATAATATGTAATAGTAAACGCACGATGAAATAGGGGAAAGTTTGTATGAAAATACACTGCTGTAATGCGGGCGAAGCTGCGGGAAAAAACTAGTCTTGTTAAATGACTGCTGTAATGTTTACCTTTTTTTTCTTTTTCTTTTGCATGGAGAAATGCTTTACGCATCCCCGGGGATCCGGGGACATCGGCCGGGGTATGTGGGACTCTCCGAGGATTCACCCACTAACACGCCATTGTGCTCAACTCTTCGACTGTAATGTTTACGTAATAAATAAACAGTATACATTGACGTTTTATAATATATTGTCTTTGACTGACACGAATAAATATAAAATTCAAAGGTTACGGACTGACTGACTGACTGATGTAGTAAACAATCAACGCACAGCCCAAACCAATGGACAGATCGGGGTGAAATTTGAAATGCACATATTATAACGTAGGCATCCGCTAAGAAATTTTTAAAGGAAATCTAACCCCTAAAAGGATAAAATAGGGAATAAAATTTAGTAAAGAAAATCCTTCATAACATGGGCGAAACCGCGGGCAAATTTATAATGACGCTGGTAAGTTATAAACACGCTTGAAAAAAACAGCAAAACTTCAGAGAGCACTCTTTTTTTCGTTACTCTCATAACCCAGTGGGACGGACCACCGACACGACTGGCGAGATATCAGGCGCAAGACCGACTTTTTACATGTCTATCCGACGCATGGATGATCTTACTTGTGAGGCAATCAGGTGATATAATTCTGCATTGTCCTACCCAAAATTGGAAATAAGATGTAACCTTCTTTTCCCAACGCGGAAATCGAGCCCTTGACCTCCGGGTTAGAGAGCCGAGTTCTGTAGTGACTGACGAAGGAGGCGTGCCTAAACGTACACGTAACGGGCTCCAGACACAAGTACCTAATGTGTGTAGGATCCTTACGAAAAAATATATTACGGGCGACCCATTTGGGATCGGGCGATAGTGGCAAAATGCTAACCCTGTCATCCTATAGTTATGCCACTGCTTGTATGTAAATATGAGGTAGATTTATTATATATTTCCTATAACAAGTTATGAAAAGATAAACTTCGGACTTCATTTACGATGGCATAATCCGATTCATATGGTACGTAATATGTATATTGTATACCAGATACCTTATTGTTACATTTTTACCCAACTGCACTAGAAAGAGGGTTTTGTTTTTAGAGAGTATGTATGTGTGTATGTATAATTGTTTGGCACACTCTGCAGCCTGGACGGCGTGATGGATTTTAACGTATGAGTTATCGTTAGATTCGTCTTGATAGCGCAAGTGACACTGGGTACATAAAACTATAAAAAAATCAAAATGGCGGATTTTGGTGTAAGAATTGTGAGGTTCCAAAAATTTTTTTTACTCATGTACGTCGAGTAGGGTGTTAAAATGAAGGGATTTAAATATCCATTCTAGGAATATACATAGCTTGATGTTTAAATTACAACGGCTCCTGCAGTCGGGTTTTCTGTTTTTGGACATTAATCTTGTCCTAGGCATGCTAAAATAGTATTTTGCTAGATATAATGTTCGATTTAGATGCAAAACAGTACAGTCTAGTAGCAACTTTATATAAACTGAGCACTAGTTGATACGATTTCCTTATATGCCTCCATCGGCTTTGTATATCTAGTACGAGTGTAAATATTAAAAATGCTGTTCATAATACAGGTGTAACAAAATAAAGGGATTATATTAAAGGGTACGTACTATGGGGAAAACTGAAACAGAACCAGTTGACGGACCTACGTTATTTGGTCATAAAATTTCAATTTTATGTATCTCTACCAACTTACTTAGATCCGCAATCTGTCTCTGTTTCTACTTCCCTGATTAGTACAAATCGCTTAATCTAAACAAAAATTGCTCAATCATCGCTGCCACTTTCACAGTGAACTCTATATTTAAAAAGTCCTTACTCACTTATATACAGTTTTGTTTTGTCACACTGTAAGGAATTTTACCTTCTAAAGCTCAGCAACACTAAAATGGTCACTGCGTAATATTGCTAACAGCAATTCATTTTGTCATTTTTCTTGCAAATAACTACTTTTTATATTGCAAAACAGCGATTTCACAATCAATTGAAATTGATTTTGATGTAACTATTTTATTAAAACTATTAGATTTTTTAACAAAATGCACTAAAACGAATTGTAGAGCAATTTCTTTGCAATATTGCTATTACGATCATATTAGGTCCCCAGATTAAACTTCGTCCTCCATGGTTTTATCGGTTTGAGGCTTATGAGTTATGTCTCGTCTTGGTCGTGGTTCCCGAGGAATGGAACTGAGAATTTTTTTGTTTTTCGAGTTTAATTACAATTGAGAATGTTCATGATTTTTTTAATTCCCAAAATAATACTATCTTTATTGAAAAACGATGGAGTCATATTAATTTTTTGGTATGTAGAAAAATGACTTATCAGCCTTTAAAGTAGTGAGTTAGAATGAGAGATCCGAGGTGTGTTATGACTTCCTTGCCTATATGACGTCACAATCCATGCACTACACACGAAGCTTATAGTAAATTTCGTTTGCGATAAAGAGAGCGATGGGAAGCTTTAAAACCAGAATTTCTTTCGTCACTGTATATTAATACAAGCTTTGCTTGCATTGCATTTTGCATTGCATATATGCATTACAAGCTCATTGCTTCGTACGCGTTGAATTATAACATTCAGTGTTAACCCTAATTAAGCGGGCTGATCACCTGCTAACAAAATATCCATCTAAATATACAAAGCGTCGAAAGTAAGATTTTCGAATTTCATGAGAGCAAAACCGCGGCGAAAAGCTACTAATAAAATAAAAGTCGTCCCGTAAATTAAACAACGAATTCCGATTTTGTTGAAGGTGACTCGTTTCCTAAAATATCCCTTTAAACGCGACGCCGCGCGTTCGAAGGTACATTATCCGAAATGGGTAACTTTCCTATCGTGGATAAGCGATAAAACGTTTTACCTTACTCTCTACCAATTTACCTGTAATGTTATGTAGGTGACTTTTAACCTTATTTGGGTAAGCCAAGCTTATCTATATATAATATCTATATTTTTTTTAATATTTATATTCGGGCGTTCGTGGCCTTGTGGGAGGGACCTAGTGGCTTACGTGGCCTAGTGGGTAAAGTTGAGGACACACTTAGCTTAGGTTAGCGGCTAACCCAGTGTCCCCCCCCAACCCCACTACTGTCTATGCGATTTTTAAAATATGTCTTTTGTTTCAGAGGACCACTTTGAAACCTGTGATCGCGAGTGCCATGAACTCGACTGGCCGATGATATGTAGAGTAAAATTAGTTATAGAAGTCTACAAGACATATAGCAAGTGAGTAAATACAGTTGTCGAGTTAAAATAATATAGGGAATAAGGAGAACACAGCATTACCCGCTATATTATTCAAAAAGAATCTTTGCAAAATTATATTTCTCGAATCAATGTCAACCAAGTTTAATTGTTTGTTTGTGTTGATGTTAACAAAGGCTAATAGACATTTATGTGACGACCGTTTCGCATTCACCCCCATAACGACGTCCACGACGTGCCAAAATATTGTTAAACGTATAGAAAACCTACAGAATTCGACATAGATCGATCCAAGTCGCCTATACAAAGTGCGGTATTTGCGTCACCATCGTGCTGGCTTTGATGACGGAAGCGGAGTTGTGCAACTTGTCCGATCAGCTGACCAGCGACCGACGAAACGAAATATGATTTATTGACGCCCGAGACCGGTTCACGTGGAATTTTACTCGAATTACCTGTTTATAGCGATCGAAAGTTGAGAATCGATGCCGAGTTAATGGCTTAATTCGATTATAAATCGCAACGTTATTAAAGTTGGTATAATAACGACGAAGCTCTAGCATACCTTTATAGGCTTTTATGTAACTTAACCTAGAATTTCTCTCGGTTTAATCAAAGAGTATTGATATAATGGTCGTAATTTAGTCCAAACCGAGTGAGGAAAGGTGTTTATGTTAACAATAAAATATTTTATTTCCAGATCGTGTAATAGCTGCACGGAGAATGATTGTCCACCGATGTGCATAACAGCGGATGGAAGAGTCAGAGGCGTTCTCTCGGCGAACAGAGAGTTGCCAGCTCCAGCTTTCCACGTTTGCCAGAATGACATACTAGTCGTCGACGTGGTTCACAGAGCACCAGCTCACGCCCTTTCCATACACTGGCGGGGGCAGCCGCAGAAGGAGACACCCTTCATGGACGGCACGCCGATGTTAACGCAGTGTCCCCAACCTGCCTACACCACGTTTCAGTACAAATTCCGTGCGTCGGAAGCCGGCACTCACATGTATCACGCCTATTCCGCTGCAGACGCGGCCGACGGCCTCGCCGGAGCGTTCGTAGTCAGACAGTCTCCGAGGCAGGATCCTCTGCGGAGTCTCTTCGACGTGGACGCAACGGAACATGCGATTTACATCGCCGAGTGGGGGTTGTCGATGGGGCCGCTCTCGGGCGTGGTCACGGAGATCCCTAACGCGGAATCCCTGCTCATTAACGGCAAGGGCAACACCACCGAGTCCCCGAACGCTCCGATCGCGAAATTTAACGTCGAAATCGGAAAACGGTACAGGTTCCGTCTGGCGTACGGCGGCGGTTACAAGAGCTGTCCGGTGACTTTCAGCATTCAGGATCACTCGCTGCTGCTGGTCGCGTTGGACGGCCAGAGACTGAAGCCGGAGCCGGTGAATGCTATAACGTTGGGTCGGGGCGAGCGCGCGGACTTCATAATCAACACGAGTAGACCATTGGGAGTGTATAAAATTAAAGTGGTAGCGGATAAGTCGTGTCAGGGGAATCTCGAGGGTGTCGCGGAGCTAGTGTACAGCAATCGTGAGCATAGGGCGTTGCATAAGCACGAGGATGTAGATGTTGGTGAAGTGAGACGTGAGTTCAGCACGGTGTACAGTGACAAGTGCGGTGAGGAGGGAGTGGTGTGCCTTCTGGAGGCGCACAATGCGGATCCGCTGCCGGCAGACTTGGCGCGAGTGGACGAGATCATCCATGTACCCTTTAATTACTCAACGCGAAAGATTTCCGCGAGACGTGTCGGTAAGTTGGCTTACTTTGGAACTTACTTAGGATACGAAAATAATTATTATGTAACTCAGTCGTATTACAATATTAATCTATATGTTTTGCAAATGAAGGTGAAGTTAGTTTAGACAACTAAATAAGGATACGTAAATTACTATTATGTGTAATGTATTATATTATTCAAGTAAATTTTAGATTCTACGGTTAGATACAAATTAGAAGAAACCAAAAGATTTTAATATCATTTATGATATAAATATTTAATAACATTGAAAATTTATATCATAAATAAATAAACAATGAGTCCTTATTACCATTTGAATAGTGAATAGGCGAAGGTTACTACACCAGGAAAATAAACATTCTAGAATACAACACTATTTTATAAAAAGATTTTTATTAAAATGTTAATTAAACATTTAACATTGAGATCTACACTTTAAACTTGAATTTCAATGCCGCCATATTTGTGTTGTTTCGAACAATTTTATGTTTCAGTTTTAACAGATACAAAAACATTAGACCTATCCACTTTCGGTCGGGTAATTAAAGTATTACCAAAAGGCAGCCCTAGCAGATGTCAAAAACCGCGCGGATGTCAGTATCTATTTCAAACACAGGGCGGGAGTGCATATACTATATCCGAATATCTTTACTGTGGTAATAATGTTTTACGACAATACATGTTCGGATTTTAATTAATTTTATTCCAGCACTCATGTTTTATTCCAGGCGCATATTTTATTAATTGATGGCTATAGCCATTTCAACATTGTTAACATTTTTATTTTACTTCCGTTTAAAAAACATGACATTAAATTAGAGTCCAACACCGGATGCATTATTATAACATTAACCTTAGACTGCGCCAGAAGGAAGGGTTATGTTTTTCGAGAGTATGTGTGTATATATAATTGTTTGACACGCTCTGCAGCCCAAAGGACTTGATAGTTACAACGTATTAGGTATCGTTAGATTCGTCTTGATAACGCAAGTGACACTTTAGGGTATATTAAAAATATATAAAATCAAAATGGCGGATTCGGAAGTCAAATTTGTACTTTTTAGGTCAAGTGGGGTACTCAAATGAAGGGCTTTAAATAGCCATTCTAGAAATATACATAACTTGATGTTTAAATTGCAATGGTTGCCGTAGACGGATTTTCTGTTCATTGGACATTTAGATTATATTTTAGACAAATTTTACAATACATACCAATTTTTTTATTATTTTTCAAGTTCACAAGTTCTTAAAAACTTTGTCAATCGATGTTAGATAAACGAAAGAAGAAAACTTGGAGTAATACCAGAGAAAACCTGTTTAATGTGGCAATACCCTATACGACAAAAAAAACAAAACTAGAACATACAAAAAATATATCCACAGCCGAACATATAACCTTCTTGTTTTTGGAAGTCGGTTAAAAAGTAAATGAGGTTGTTCAGCGTTTAATTCGAGCCGCTCTAAATACATCTTTGATTTTCTTGATTTTTACAACGTCTGTGACGATTCACGAGTGACAAATCTGGGGGTACGAAGTTTCATCGGCATTGACACCTTATTGGTGTTTTCGTATTGAGACAACGTCACGTGACATCACTGGATAGCTTTACGCCAAACTGTACTGTGTACTGTTAAATAAAGCCATTCATTTTACGCCAACTATTATTAGCTTTTTATGAATTGTTTACTAGACAAATTTATATTTTTTTATTTATCTCATAATATTGTTAAATAGTTTATTATTTTATTGGTTATTATGATTAGAATAATAAATCTAGTAAAATAATTAGAATAAGCTAGATGTTTACGCATATCTTGTTTTAGCTGTACTTTAACATTCATCTTTATCTCTCTCCAACTCATAATATGGATTGTAAAATTGTTAAAACTTATTCGACTGAAGGAAAAAAGTAAATCTCTCTAAAAAAAAAGTCTCTCCTATCAGTTAATTATCTATCGTATCACTAAAATGAAACTTCCGGAAATTATAATAATTACAATTTTATCGTAAGCTAAGTAATTACGAAGTATTTTCTGATATCGACATTATGAATTTAATTAACATTTAACATAAATAATTATTAAACAAAACACAAAGATTACATTATGAAGTAAGTGTGCTAAAATAATAAGAGTTAAGTATTTGATGGCGTAACTTGAACGGAATTGGTTTGCCAGCTAGTTCGTAAACTTGCTGGAACTTGGCTGGAAATAAGAGGTCAGAGGTAACCCCCTGATGATACTCCATCCATGTTTAAATGAATGATTAAAAATGAACACTTCAACCCCATCATAATAAATTACAGATCCATACAGCCATTTTAGGCGTCCGTGGTAAGATCTTTGGTTCGCACTCGAGAAGGTACAGGCTCAAACCCGGGTGAAGGCGTGTACTCATGAGACATTTTCCGATCTCAAGTATATAATACTTATGCTCATTGCCGTGGGAGAGCCATCCTCGGCACGAATGGGCCGGCTCGACCAGAGTGATACGGCCTCACAGAAAATTGGCGTGAAACGGCGTTGTGGTGTGTTTCGTCCAGTTTTTTTTAAGCTTTCGGCTTACTTTTTAAAAACTTTCTTTTAATAATTTAAAACGTTTTTATAAATTTAAAACTTTTTTATAAATTTCAGACATACGTTTACCCAATTTTTAAGCCTAGCTAATGGCAGGTTTGGCGGGAGCGCTTCTTTTCTACCCCACACGTCCTTTCACGTACTGAAAGAAAACGGTCACTGTAGCCTTTGTTGCTTTTTTTCGCTAAGGAATTCAACAGCTAGCAAATGTAACATTTTTAGAACTTTATTTACTGGTTATTAAAGCTAACTTTCTAGTATTTTTCACACAGAAGGTTATTTTAAATTTGGAATAAAAATAAAAAGCCACGATGACCAGGGTGCCCTTATTCGTAGGATACGACGTTATGTAAGCGTGCGACGGCGCATATATACTTGGGCGAACATATGCATGTTGTTTTGCATGCAGTTTGTTTCTATGAAGATGACCTACTTGGTTCAGTATACTCTGGTTAGTTCTTTGTCCCACTCCAATCTGAGCGGGATGTTTCATACTTACATAGAGAAATTATAAAATAATTGGTCTATTATACTATTACATTTTGTGGTTTGCTCTATCCAATCATACTTAACATCATACATATTACATAATCTAGTACCTACTTCTTTAATTTTACTGTGAGAGATAAAAAACTGGCAAATACACACTTTTGCCTTTTTAATGTTATTAAGGACATGGACATTCCTCTGTCTCACATATATAGAGATTTTAATTACATTATATTCGAATAGCGCTTATTATACGAGTACATTGAAATTGGGACAGTAAACGGTACTTTAACTGCTTATAATAATTAGCCAAATAAAGTTAGCATGATAACTAATGTAATTACATGAAAAAAAGCATTTCGCAGTAAACATTTTGGCAATAAACAAGTTAACTAGATACACAAGAAATTTGCTATCATAATTTTATGTAAGCTCACTATAGTGCATTCGGTGTGTGTGTGTGTTTATGTGTTGCTACAGTTCATTAGTCAAGCTAGAAGTTTCATGTTTTCAAAACATGTATCAACTATTACTTGTCAGACCCCTCTAGCCAAAATCCGTTTTCTGTAAGCGTTAACGGCTATTGAACAAGCTTAATGTCCAAAAAACCATTGAAATTTAAACATCAAGTTATGTGTATTTCTTTAATGGCTTTTTAAAGCCCTTCATTTTGATACCCTACTCGACCTAAATGGGCGGAAAAAGACTTATGGAACTTTAAAATTATCCCGTTTTTACAATTTTTTGATTACTGCTCGGCCCCTATTTGTCGTAGCGGGATAAAGCCTAAAGCCTTCCTCGATAAATGGACTTACCAACACAAAAATATTTTTCCAATTCCGTCCACTAGTTCCTAAGATTAGCGCGTTCAAACAAACAAACTCTTCAGCTTATTAGTATTAGTATGATTATTAGGTAGTACATCCTAAGTTCTAGATACATACTATCAATATTAATATTATAAATGCGAAAGTGTGTCTATTTGTAACCTCTTCACGCCAAAACTGGCTAACCGAATTTGTGGAAATTTGGCATGGAGATACTTTGAGTCCCGGGGAAGGACATAGGATACTTTTTATCCCGGAAAAATGTACGGATCCCGCGCGTTAAACGAATTTTGGCGCAACGGGCGTTATCCAGTTATTACAAAAGGTGTGACCCACAATGAATATGCAGGTTATGAGGTACTTTAATGACTACTTCATGGTTTTCATGGCGTCTTATTTTTATTACGTCGTGCTCAACATGCGTAACGGATAGCAGTTAGCCTCAATGACTTTAATTAATTACGTAATTTAACTACGTATGTTAAAATGAAGATACTAACTTAAACATAAATAGTTGGGTGTAATATTTGTCCGATTTTTAAATTAAATTAGGAGGCAAGCGAGCAGATGTTTCACCTGATGAAAAGTAAACTATCGTCCATGTACACTTGTAACATCAGTGATCAGTGAGCGCATGAGATGTAGAGTGATGAGCCTCTAGCACACTCACTCTCTGTACACCTTTCTGTGAGGACGTGAGATTTCTCCGGTCAAGCTGGCCAATTCGTGACCAAGCAGGGTTCTGCCAAGACAATAAGCAGGAACACTATATTTTGATATCTAAGTTGGCATTAAAAATTATATGGAACCTACAACCAGCCTGTCGTCTGAATATAACAAAATTGGGGAGAATTGATGGTTATTTCCGTGGGCCTCCTTCGGCATGAATGGGCGAGCTCGACCGAAGTGACACCGCGGCCTCACAGAAAGCAGGTGTGATACGGCATAATACTGTGTTTTGTCCAGTGAGTGAGTTTACCGGTGGCCCAACTTCCCTATACTATTCCCATTTCCTATTCTTTCATAAAAAGGCCGGCAAAGCATTTGCGACTCTTCGGATGTTACGAGTTACGAGTGTCCATATGCGACGGCAGTTGCTTTCCATCAAGTAACCCGTCTGCTCGTTTGCCCCCGAAATATCTTTAAAAAAAAGTAAACTTTAATTGGTGTTACTCGGTCACCGTTACCAAGTTACGCGTTGCACATCTAATCAATTGTAGTGATTCCACTTTCAATTGATTGTTTTTAGACTGTGACCGTTAAGATGCGCATCCACTGCATCGAAATCGGAGCTTACAGAACGCAGTTTTAGACACAGAGTAGATTCAGTGGTTACCTTATAGTGATTAGATATATATTGAGATACTAGCTGACCCCGCTAACGTTGCATTAACATTTAGGAGGATGAAAAAATGATTTTGGTCGATTCTCATAGATATCGGATAAGCATCAAAATCGGTCAAGCCGTTTCGGAGGAGTATGGCAACGAAAAGTCTGACACGAGAATTTAGAATTTTATATATTAGATCAGACACCAGCATAGGTAGTAAGGATACTATCCACTATTATACATATATATATATATATATATAGCAGCATAAATATATATATATAAGCAGTCAGACGTTTATAGACGTAGGCGGTTATATTTTGACGATCCAGTAGTATTTTTTTTACAACTTTCAATTACCAAGCAATTAATGTTGGCTTTCAAAGCTTAATCTACATTTTGCTAGGCAATCAAGCGTTGAGCTGTTACTTTCAATATCCGCTGTGGGAAATACCTCGGTTCTCTTGATAGATTTTTGTATCGAGTGAACGCTTTTATTAAACACTAGTTGATGCCCGCAACTTCGCTGCGCTAAAATTTGTATATCACGGGAACTAAAGTAAAATAGATAAAGTTGGATGACTGGTTGGTCGACTGGTTGGTCGACTGGTTGGTCGACTGGTTGGTCGACTGGTTGGTCGACTGGTTGGTCGACTG
>JAOTAV010024487.1:0-21935 GCA_026546445.1 Cyclargus thomasi
ACAAGAAAATTGATTTCCCGCCTTTACTTGACACTGGCCATGGTTATAGCCAAGCGCCATATAAATAAATAAAAAAAAAAAAAGGCGATGTATTTCTCAAGCGCCTTGGGCGAAGTTTAAAACATATGTATGTAATTTTTTATCCACGAGTTTGATGCATGGTTTGGTCGTGTTGACGCCTGACGGTTTATTTTGTAGTGGAACCACAAAACACAACAAACAGTTACACTGCTGTGTGTATCTTACAGTGCTGTGTAAAACATTCACTTAGCACTTTCAACAACACGACCCGTGTTAATAATCAGCGCAGTTTACTTCCTAAGAGCTCATAATTAATTATTTTCAGATGCTGTTTTCATTTATAAAGAGATCTGTATGAATGAACTGTTATCATTCATAAAGGTTATTCATCATTCATCTCATTATCGCATAAAATATTCAGAACTAGCCTTTGTTAAGACCGCCTTAATTGGAAACTCCGTCCTTTATATTATTATATTCTAGGCTATTTTTGTCCAAAGAAAACGACCGGTGTCAAAATCATATTTTGTATGTTGTCATTTCTGTCAAACTAGTTAATGTCAAAAGTGAGAAATCAAAAAAGCTATCCGAATCATATTCGAATTGATCAGTGAATGGTTTTTGTTTAAATTTTAGTAGTTTTTAAATTGTCCTTTGTGTTTTAATAGCAATCTTCCTACTAAATAGTAAACAAAGACTTTTTTAGCACCTCACGATGGCTTCAGAACTATTAGCAGAAACTACGGGTGAAGTCCGTGAGAATTTGGTAATTGTATGCAATATTTTAAATTATTCGTGTTCTTTTAATTAGCTTCGACGCCGTGTGTCTATTTAATTGTTATAAATTACTAGTAATACAATACCTCTGGTTTTAGAGAGTATGTGATGGTTGACCTTTGCATTTTGCCTTTCATATCATTCGCTTTGATAAGCCTACTAGATTTTTTATTATAACACTAAACCTATTTGGGTCACAATAACATTGCATTTAAAAACATGCCTAACTTCCAGCGAATTCTTTTCATAATAAAAAAATATTTTTCAGGTGACCACAGCTGTGAAATTTCTGTCCAATCCAAATGTGCAGAGATGTACAATGGAGAGCAAAGAAAAATTTCTACGCAGCAAAGGACTGACAGATGTTGAGATACACAAAGCTATTGAGAAATGTGCAGACATGATAGATGTGCCTTCATTGGCCTCTGAGTTGCTGCTATTCCAGCACTCTAAGAGGTCATGGTTCAGAAACAGAATACTACCTGTGATTATCTATGGGGGTGTTGTCTATGGCTGCTATTGGCTTTATAAGGTATTTGGCCCTTGATTTGATATTTTATTTTTTTATAATATATATGCTGAATTGATATTGTCTTTATAATGGCATGTTATATGTATAATGCTATGAATGTAATATAAATATCAGTAACTAGGTGGATTAAACTTGAAACAAGCTAAAATTTCATGTTATAATATTCAAAATTCAAACACTTTATTTCCATAATAAGTGATATACAGGTTTGGACATTACAGTCCTCTAAACTAGGCATATCCTAAATGCTAAGAATACAAAATATTGATTTCGGCTTATCATAATAATGTGAAAGAAATTATTAACATATTTTTAAAATTTAAAAAACGTACCAAAAACCAAAACTTTTAATATTTTCAACGTTACCTTACTGCAATGACTTTGACAGTACTTTTTTAGTTTTACATGTAGCATACCTTTTTTAATACGAATTGGTTTATAATAATACAACAAGGTTTGGAATATTGTATACAAACATTTTCAACAGAATTGTCTAAAGCAGCTGCTATTTATTGAACAACCTAAGAGAAAGACTACAGTTGAGTGTTTGGATGAGCTCCGGAAATCCTTAGACATAATGAACAGCAGCATTTCATCATTACGGACAGAGTTGCAAACAACCACCCAGCAAAATGTCCTGAGATCACAGTTAGACAACCTGAAAGCAGACATAGCTTCAGTGAAAGGAATATTATTAAATAGGTATGTACACTTTTTGCTAAGACCAAAACTGTCCTAAACTTATGTTGTGACTAACTGAAGTAGATTAATGCCTAGGTGGGACAAAGAAGTTTTCCATAAAAATGTATTGTCATAAAAAAAGAGCTATAAATGAAGAGTCGTCACTATAACAGAACCATGTGTAATGTCACACAAGTTTTATGATTTTAAAACCCTACCAAGGTGTAAAATTGCAAATTTGTGACATCATTTTAAATTAATACCTTTTCAATACATAGAATTTTTAGATTTAATTTGAAATGTGATGTCACAAAAATTAGGTACCCTTTCACCCCCTTGTCACACTATACGACCCACCTCCCTCCTCTAAGTGTGATGTACGTAATGGATGATCGGTCAACTCTGTACCAGTAAAGAGATAAAAAATTATGAATGAGAAAATGTTTTTCTGAAAGTTGAACAGCCTTAAATGGGTATGGCATAGCATCGATAGCGCGATGTAGGCTTACTGCTGCGCCATCTAGTATCAATCAGACGAAACTGTCAAACAAACTCGTTTGTTGTATGAGAACTACTACTCTTAAACTCTTTTATTTCAGTGTCCTGTTTATACCTGTTGAGTACGGAACCTTCAACAGCTTAAATGCGTATTAAATCTATGAGAAAATAAAAAAACAGCCATTTGTGTGGAAAAATGACAAACATAAATTACTATATAAACTATGTGGTTATTGAACCATGACATTTAAATAGTTAACTTCATAAGTAACAAACACATCTGGTTTTGCTTACTTATTTTTATGGTGACATTCTGTTTGTAGTGAAGGTTGCATATTATTTCTTTAAAATTATTTTTGTTTCAACACAACCTGTTTTAAGAATGCAATAAGCATTTTATGAAAAGTATGTTAGTAAATGCCATGAGGCACTAAGCTCGCCTTTGTACCATTAGGGACTATCCATAAAGTACGTCACACGTAAAGTGTAGGGGGAGAGACGCGGCTGATAGCCCAAATAAAACGTCCGCGACTTAAGCCTTGTAGTTTGCACATTTCAATGTACAATTATTATCTAGATCGCGGCTGTCGGTCGCGTCCGTAAGTCGCGTCCGTAAGACGCGTACGATCAGTATGTTTTCCGCTTTAGATTATGCTTTAAACGCTTTGTTAACTATATTCTGCCTTATCATTAAACATGAAAACTAATTGGTTGGTCTATTTCTTTAACAAAGTGATACTTGTTTGTAAGAGTTTATCTATCACTATTTTAATGACAATTAACTATTAAGAACAATTGCACAATTTGCGATTGATAACTGGAGTCTCTTATGCAAAAGTGAACCAACTTATACGGTTATTTTTTCGAGAAAAGGGCATTCTTTAATAGAGTTTAGTTAAAATATATATTATATTTTATCTAAAAGTAAACAGCAATGTTATAGAGTACTTACCAGAAATGCATAAACAGCTTAACGTATAGTGCAGGTTTGCGATGCCGCGGCGCTCCTTGAGATGGCTCAAAGCAACTCAAGAAGCGCTGGGATTCCATTGCACACGGCGCTATACGAACTAGTGCCAGGGTTCCATTGTACATGGGCGCTACACGAACTAGTGCCAGGGTTCCATTGCACATGGGCGCTACACGAACTAGTGCCAGGGTTCCATTGCACATGGGCGCTACACGAGCTAGTGCCAGGGTTCCATAGCACACGATCGCTACACGAAATAGTGCCTGGGTTCCATTGCACACGATCGCTAAACGAACTAGTTCCAGGGTTCCATTGTACACGATCGCTACACGAACTAGTGCCAGGGTTCCATTGCACACGATCGCTACACGAACTAGTGCCAGGGTTCCATTGCACATGATCGCTACACGAAATAGTGCCAAGGTTCCATTGCACACGATCGCTAAACGAACTAGTTCCAGGGTTCCATTGTACACGATTGCTACACGAACTAGTGCCAGGGTTCCATTGCACACGGGCTATAGCCGCCCCTGGAAATGGGTGTTTTAATGGGTCATAGTGTGGGTTGGCTCTGTTTTACATGAGGAGGCCCAACTTAAGACTGCCCCAATTATAGTTTATCTTTTGGAAGGTTATCGTTAGCCAATATGTAAAATATTATTTAATAAATCTTATCCGCTATTTCGTTGCACAACAATTCGTGTTTCACACAAAACAAAACGTACTTTTTTGTTATAAAAAGATGGAAACGAGCAAACGAGTTAAATAGATTGATGGAAAGCAACTACCGTCGCCCACGACTATGGAAAAAAGGGAATGAGGTGTAGGGAAGTTCACTCACTGAACGAAATACCGCGTAACGCCGTTTCACGCTAGTTTTCTATCAGGCCGTGATATCTCTTGGGTCGAGGTGGCTCTTCCACGGTAATGAGCAATTTGTAATTTTATCCTAAAATAATCTCTATTTAGCCCCTGGCTGATTCTCCTGTTTGCCAACATCCCTATTTGAAACAAGACAAAACACACCATCATAAAATCCACATTTCATTTTTCAGAAACCAGTTTCCAACCCTCAAAACCCGGACCGAGCCGCCGTCTATACCGGCGTGGCAGCGACAATCAGAAGAAGCGTCCTCCACAGAAGCAGTTGAGGAGAAGAAGAAACCGCACAGGAGCCGCAGCCAGCGCTCAGAGTCCGGGGGCTCTAACTCCAGTGAGGGAGAACAGGCGACGAAGAACAGTGACAGCAGCTTGGAGATCATGTGAGCATACGGATAGTTCAACTCAGTTGTGCGCGCGGCCCTATGTGTGCTTGCGCTTGTGAATACACACCTTTCATTCATGTGGCAGTGACGCGGCACGCGCCGTCCGAGTAAACAAGGCTTATCCACACACAGGATCCGTAACTCCGATGCACCAAAGTTCGTTTGTCGTGCGGGAACCGTACACCTTCCCGTGATAAATAGTATCATAATGGGACTCAAAGTATAACAAATTTTAGCGAAATCGGTTCAGCGGCTTAGGCTTGAAGAGGTAACAGACAGGCAGACAGACACACTTTCGCATTTATAATATTAGTATGAAAGTATGGATAGAACCATAAGTGGGTCATCTTCTTAAAAACGGACCATGTTCCGTCCGGCTTGCATGTGTGCGCCGTAGTATTTACGCGCCGCCGCACGCACACAAAGTTGAAAGCTTACTGCTTAGATATCAAAATCATATTAATAATGCAGGCTCGAGTCTCAAAGTATAGATATTGTATGTATGTATGTATATTGATATCAAACTAAAGGACTTTACATAGCCATACTAGAAATATACATAACTTGATGTTTAAGTTGCAATGGTTCCTGCAGACGGGTTTTTTTTTTGTTTTTGGACATTTGGGTTGTTAGAATCTATTGTATGCAATGATGTGGTACCTCGCAAATTCAACTTCACGCGCCGTATTTCGTATATAAATGTACGATTACCTTATGGTACAAAAGACTTTTATGGTCTAATTTTTTTTTATTTTTTCACAGAACATGAAGACAGAGCTTCTAAAAGAAGATGCATTTCTTATTGTTTATGTATTATTGTGCATAGTTGCTTAATAGACTTTATGTAATAGGTGGACAAAAAGACAAAAGACTAGTTGTTTTAATATTTTTGGTTGAAAAATTAAGATTTTTTATATTGGCTTGCCAAATTTGTTTTGCTATTTTTTAAATTACGCATTAATTAAAATTAACCAAAAACTAAATATTTTATAGTGATGTACTAATGTGTGTCGATAGCTTAAGTCATAACTCTTTGTGAGCTATACGGGTAATACAAAGGTTTGACGCAAACGCGCGACACAGAGCGACAAAT
Organism: Cyclargus thomasi; assembly: GCA_026546445.1. Taxonomy (NCBI): domain Eukaryota; kingdom Metazoa; phylum Arthropoda; class Insecta; order Lepidoptera; family Lycaenidae; genus Cyclargus; species Cyclargus thomasi. Next base: position 5,838 of record JAOTAV010024487.1, read on the forward strand.
ATGTCGCCAGTAACTTAAATATTGTAATTGTCTGGCCGTTGTCGCCTGTGTGCGTCGAGCTTTATTACTATTAGAATTTTATTTTTGTCAACAAAAATATAATTATTACTGCTTCCGAAGTTTTGCCATCACATTAAGCTTGAATGGTGAAAGCATAGTTTAGATGGTGTATTCGTGGACTAGACGTAAACAAAAGAAATCATTAAAGCAGTTCAATAACATATATCTAATCACATTTATTTTTCTATGAATATGTTAAGCAATTAAGATGTCAACAAATATTAATTTAATTTTGGAAAATGACAATGTATTAAAAGTTATACGAATATTCTAAAACCTAACACCCCGAATAGTGATAGTCAAATATATCAAAAGAGAATGAAATTTTATTCATATTTTGTACCAATTTTTCTAAGTGAAAAATAACAATGTTATGTATTAAATTAGGAATTTATGATTATAGATAACGCGTGCTTTTGACTTTTGGCTTGTATAGATGGGATAGTGGCATTATATTGACGTTCTTATAATATTACAAAAATCCTAGAATGTAAACGGGCTCCTAGATTCTTCCATGCCATGGAATTAGCGGTGTATGTGCAAATTTCTGGCGGTAGTAAGTGACCTCAAATATCGATTAAATCTATCGATACATTAACAACACTAAACTATAAAGTTAAAATGTTTTATCAAAGCATTTAATATATTTGCAGTCGCTGCCTACTTCCAAAAATTAAATGTATTTGTATATAGTTGTTCTGTTGTGGGTGATAATTAAACCAATGATAATTAAAGTGTAATATTATTGTAAAAGTTTTTTTTTATTTCTGATGCTCATAGTATTTTTAATATATTCAAAAAAAAAATCACTAGTCTTGGCGTCAAGACGTTACAAACGGACTGACACTATCGTATTAAAGTTACAGATAACAAAGATATTGATATCGAAAAATGCAGTTTTTATTACTCGTGCGGGGAAAGTAATAATAATAATATGTATGGATACTTCACACCACGTAAGTCTGGCCCCGTGCTAAGTACCCGAGGGACTTGTGTTACAGGTACCAGTCAATGGAAATGTATTTAATACTTTTATACTAAACACATATTTGAGATTTTAATTATATGATACACATATTTAATACACATCCAGGAACATTGAAAAACTTGCTTCGTCGGCGGGATTCGAACCTGCGACCTCCGGGTTAAGCTACCAACGCGCTTACCAACTGAGCCACAGAGGTCGTCGAAAGTGGTATCTTCGCGCATACTTTTGGGGTCGAAAAGACGCTAATTGCCCACTTCACAATTACCACATTAGTTTTGAGGAAATTTAATGTTAATTTGCGTGCGAAAAGTAAACATTGGTGCGGGAAGTTTGCTTTTCGCACTTAAATTGACATAAAATTTACTCAAAACTCGTAAGGTAATTGTGAAGTGGGCAATCTTTTCGAGCCCAAAAGTATGCGCGGAGATACCACTTTCCCCACATGAGTAATAAAAAATAGTACGTGCAACTCGTGCGAAGTTGTCAATTGTCCACGAGAGCGAAGTTGAACGAGATTGGAGTTTTAAGAGAGAACTTTTAAAGAGATAACTTTTCGCACTAGTTGCACAATATACTATTCTTTCTTAGTACCGCTTACTAATGAAGATGGTTACTTCGTGTGTTTGCGCAATACATATTTTTGTCCTCTATACGCTGGGTGCGTGTTAAAATACAGCGGCCAAGTCGCAGTGATCAGTCAAATGGCATTGTTAGCCTGTTATTTAAAAAAAACGTCATTTTGTAAGCCGCCGACCGCTGAGTATTTTTTTTTCTGTCATCGTGCACGCTGGGCTCCAACATTGCACCCAGCGAATATTGGATCATCCATAAAGTACGTCACACTTATTTTATGATTTTTAGACACCAAGGGAGGTGTCTGTCACAGGTCGTCACATTTCTGAGACCCTCTATCCCTATTGTGATGTCACAAATTTGCAATTTCACATCTATACAACTTGAAACCACCACAATGTTTAAAATTTTGAGATTAAAATAAAATTTTATATGTGATGTCACGAAACTAAGTACATCGAATATACACATAGCAAATGACAGAGGGTGGCCCTGTCATAACATGTCACGCCATGTCACGCTTTGTCTTCCACTTAACGTTAATAGAATCAGGCATTACTTTGCGGAAATCCATAGCTTTAAGTTTAGTAAATTAAGATTTTTAGCAATGTTCCGCGAAGTAAAACTCAACCTGTAAGTAAAAATGCGGGTTGAGAACCTCCTTCGCGGACGTTGTTCGTAGAGTCCACATCCTGAGGATGCTCCGGTGTTGGGGCGATACACACGTCAAGGTTTTCAGCCCGCATTTTTTCTTGCAGGTTGAGGTTTATTTCGCGGAATATTGATAAAAAAATCTAAACTTACTAAACTTTTCTAATTTACGTATGACGTACTTTATGGATGGCGCATCTATTTTATGGGAATGAATGACACTTCTGTCAGGGGTTTAAATAAAACAATCCATTTCATTTTTATATAATATAAAACGTGTATATTGAGCTTAAGACCTGTAGAACGCCATTAATGAGATCAAATACAACACAAACGATATGACGGCCTAGCCATACGACACTTATTATTTGTTCATTATTATACCAAAATACAGAAAACACATGACAATACACTGATATTTAACCGCCACTGACGTATAACCGCTACAGGTAAAACTGCACAGTTTAATCTGTCTTAAACCGTTGAATTATTACACTAGACAACTCTCAAAGAAATCGATTTATAGGGTTATGTTAAACCCAGCGAACAAATCTCGTCTAATTCTTAAACTGAACATAACCTGACCACATAGTAATTTTTTTATATCGCTTCATTTGGAATTGGCGATCAAACTGGACCCCTGGTGTTGCGTCGAGATGTGTGTGCTTCGCTTTGCATCCTTTATAGATTTTATCATTATCACGGAGAGTGCTCAGAGGAATTGTTCGGAATCATTCCACCTGCAACTTTTCGTCATCGACTTACGAAGGTTTACCTCCCGTATCTTGATGAATGGCAGTCTTCCACAGTACGATTTACGCGTAACTTTTTGCCTCGCACAGAAAGCTCTGGAATGAACTATCACCAGCAGTATTTCCGGTCCGCTACGACCTGCAAACCTTCAAGAAGAGAGCGTATTCCCTCTTAAAAGGCCGGCACATGCAACCCTGATGTTGCGAGTGTCATAGGCGGTGGTAGTTGCTTTCCATCAGGTAACCCGTTTACGAGCAACGTTTCCGCCCCTATTTTTTTATTTAAATTTGAATTAAAGAATTGAATTAAATATATATAATTCAAACTGTGCAGTTTTATACCTAATAACATTTAGAATTAGAGACATAGAGAGAAAACTTTTTTTAATCAAATGTTTCAAGGCTTAAATTTCACACTCCAGCGAGTTAACTATAAAAGCGAGATTGATTTTTCTTAAGTATATGAAAAACATTACTTTTCATTTTTAAAATCGGGTAAAAACCTCATTACTACATCGCAAAAAACCAGACTAGCAAATTAATCTGTATACCTAACCCTGGCTGGCACTCAGCAGTATATTTATACGTCAGTGGTGAATTTTCCAATTTGTTAAATAATGACTATGACTGATGACTTCCTCAACTAACTAGTATTAAATAATCCTGTTGGGATCCATTCAAATCGACGCCAGAATCAGTTTTAAATGTCAAGCGTTCGCTGCGCATGACGTCGTCAGCAAATATACCGGCGTCCAGAGCATAGTTTTAGTTGCAGATCCAGTGTACGCAATTATGTATATAGAAATCAATAATCGCTCTGTAGCTCTACCGTAAGTTTGAAGCAATAGTATTTGTCCATACTCGACCGCGACTACGTAAATTTTTAGTATGGCAAAATTTTACAGCGCCTCTAGGAGTCACTTGCGGAACTAAAATTGCCATAATAAAAATTTACGTAGTCGCTATCGAGTATCGAGAAATACTATTTCAAACTCATGGTAGAGCCACTGAACGCTTCGATTAACGCAGTTTGCGCGCTGCTCTAACGTGGTTTTACGATCCTCGCATCACGGGACAGCGTACAGCACAATTTCAAGAAAAATGCTATAGGATTCATTTTTAGGGTTTCGTACCTAAAAACGGCACCCTATCACTAAGACTTCGATGTCCGTCCGTCTGTCTCCAAGCTCCAGCTGGCTATAACTTTGTTTTATAAATTTTTAGGTTTTCCAAGTTTTTGCTTTTTTTATAAATTTAAAACTTTTTTATGCATTTAAAACTTTCAAACATGCGTTTACCCAATTTTTTGCTCTGTACTTATATTATTATCTGTATTGAAGCCTACGCACACTTCGTCTAACTCGCACTTGGCTCTTTTTTTTTTAGACATTGGTGTAACAACCGTTGTCACCACTGTTATGTAGTAGCGTAGACCAAAAGCCTAGTTCAATACGTCACGGTCGCGCATCGGGAGGATCGGAAAGTCACCTTTTGCATTACATCTGGTTTTGCCATCAAAACAGCCTTATATGACATCAATCATAGTCAAATTTTTTCAACATCAATAAGAAACATAGGCAAAGTTCACAAGCTGCAGATTTTCAGAAAGAGGTCTTACGTGCACAGTATAAAAATACCTTAACATTCTTTAATATACAATAGAAAGTCGCCCTTACGCGGCGACTGAAATTTAGAATAACCACTTAATAGTAAAATTGCGGACGTCCCCGCTACCAATAACCTCAGACATAGTTTCGAAATGGTCACCCTATCTAAATTATATTATGCGTTTCTGATAGGAATGTGGACAAGATTTTTTTTTAGGTTTTCTAATTTATAATGACTTTTATTAATTTGTAGTTATAAAACGTTCTAAGGTTTCATACATGTTAAATATCTTCTATTAATTAGAAGAAAAAAAAGGTAACAGCATATTTTAACATTAACATTTACTATCAGAAATGAAAATATACAGAATTTTGATTAGATGAAACAACATTTTTCTTTCAATCATTCATCCTTAACTTTCATATCACATAGAACAAATGTTTTTATCATAATCATAATAATATAATGATTGAGTATACTGATATAAATACTATTAAGACTTTTCAGATTTTTTTTCCTATTGGAAACGCACAATTGACATATGACACAAGTTTATATCTATATATTATCAACAATTTTATAAGTATCATATCATATTGTATATGTAGAAAAATAACTCTTAAACAGATATCCCCTGCCTCCATATTAAAGATATAAACACTTATAATTTCTTAATAAATGTAGATAACAATTTTATACATATATATGATCGGATACAATGAACCAGTTATAGAAATATCCAACCTCAAAGAATTCATTTGTAGAAAGTTTGTAACCTCTGCGGTAATTATAATGCCATATTGAATTTAAGTAGCAATTCATAAACAATCTCTCTACAAACCAAATAGAAATGGCTCTTTCAACAATCCCAAGAAAAAGACACGCCGTCTAAATCCATGGCGTACCCAAACAAATTCGTGCCAAAATTTGAACCATATCGTGCCATAGCCAAGAAAATTGACAAAGGCTTAGTCAATAAGCCGTAATCCAACAGGCAATGTATCGTATACCATTTCTTTTCTGTTTACAAAAGGACTTTCTTCTCAATGGAATTCATATCGCATTTAATTATGACGTCATCATTCCGTCCACTCAGCAACTTCTTGGCCCGCGTCAGATCATCCAATAAATTCTTACCTTTCTCAGTGCGCATCAACTGTCTCTTCGGCAGGAGATTTCTCGACAAATACGCAATCAACTTCTGCCAGTCCTTCAGCAGGAAGAACACTTTATCGTGTTTTGTTTCGATCGGTATCGGTCCATTTGAATGTTCGAAGAAAATGTTCATGACATCTTTGGGACATTTGGACGTTTTGCTGCCTTTCAATAATGAAAGCAGCATCACATCAACATCTTTATGTGCCAGGATCGGTTTGTCGTATATATTGTTGTAAAGGTTTGTGTTTTCCACGGGCCCAACTATGTAAATGATGTGGGAGGCCAAATTGAACGCCTCTTGAGCCCAAATAAACGGATCTCCATGAGCCGTGTTTGATATGTCTCCGTCATACATAACCTCAAATCCATATTCTGACCGTAGGTACGTCACAAATGAAGCTACACATTCTGCGTGCAGGCGATTTGCTGGTGAGTAAACGACTAATACCTTTGTGGGTGGTGGAATCTCTGTAAATAAATAACTTTATGATTACACAAAATAACAGTTGTCAATTTTTTTTCTCTTTTTAGGAAATACTAAGACTCTGATGTCTGTCATTCTGTCTCTCTCCAGGCTGTATCTCAAGAACGGTAACAATTTTTTGGTCTGTACTGGTACAGAACCCTTCGTGCGCGAGTTCAACTCGCACAAGACTGGTTTTTTTTTAAATATTAGCTCGTTTTTTATCAACAATAATCGAAAGCTTGATATTATAAAGACAGTTTTAGACATAATAATATTGTCACTACAAATCTAACAGGCATTTGATTAAAATTTTAGGTTCATGCACTACCAAATAAGACGAGACCTAATAATTTATGAAGATGTGATTCTTAAGTCAATAGCCTTAATTTGATTAAAAATAAAGAAAGTCTTCAAGAGTGACCAACCTTGGGCATATTCTTTGCACCAGTAGCGCCTTATTACTCGCAACACAATGTAGTATGCGAACAGAGTAGCTACGATCAGGGCTGTTATACTAGCTATACATATGTTAAATGACTCATGGATCTCTCTGCCTGTGAAACAAAAATCATGTTAAATAAATACTGGACCATATGTTAAGTTCCTCACATAATTTTTTTTTTTAATGGTGATTAAATTTAGACATACTAGACACTGTTTCTATACATATAATAAAACAGTAAAATTGGCATGTCTGTACAATTAATATTTTACAAACTTATCAATGTGGGGGGAATAGTAATAGAACACAAAGAAAAAGTTGTCTGTTTGTCTATTTGTACATGCTACTCTACTATGCAAATATTTAATTATAGCTATTCAAATAAATCTTTTTAATTTAATAGCTACTAAGCCTAGGCAACTCGGAAGGTGTCTTTACCCTAAAATGGACCATATCAATGGAAGATAAAAACACCATACTAACATTAAATATAAGCACAAAATATAACTAACCTAACTAACAACCCAAAAACTAAAATGTATAAATGTTCTTTGATATGGAATGAATGGCTTTATTATTATTATTATGTCTGGGCAAAATATAGGATACTTTTAAAAATCTAAAAAAAACTACACTAAACATTTAATAATACTAAACATTTTTGGGAATCAACTAGTATAAAATAAACTTACTTATTTTGATCTTTGGACTCTTAACAGTTTTACAGTCGACTTTCCTAAATTTGCACAAATCATGCATGGGCTGCACATTAAAATAGTATGCACCGGGCTCCTTCAACATACTATAGTCGTATGTAACTTCATTTGTTCTGTTCTTCACCTTGATATTTGTTACTTTCACAAGTTCCGACTTAGCTGTTCCATTCTCATTCTCACGCATAACCTCTATTTTATATTCAGGTATATGAAGTTGAAATGGTGGTGGGACGATGTGTAATCTCATAGTGCTTGTGAAGATCTCAATGTACACAAACGGTTTCCAGTCTATTTCTGTGATAGTTGGGCCTGTAATGAGAAATATATTGTCAGCAATTATGTTTGTAATCAGCTATTTTCTGGTCAGGTAATGATGACAAGGTATATACAAAAGTTTAAGTTAAGCTTATTAGGTACGTATTGTGATAAGAATATCTGTAATTGAACTAAATAATTTTGAGTTGCAGTTTGAATAGCTAGTAACAGATGTAACAAAACAAACCAAAATTTTGACAATTGAGATAATCTATTAAGCTTTAAATTAGATCTTGGTGATTTGTGGAGTGGTGGTGAGAGGCTTAATTCTTGAATCAATGAAAAAAAATGTATACTCACTTAACATGTCAGCAGAGGGCATGTTGAAATAATAACGTCCTCGGTTGATAACACCATCATTTGTGGCTTCGAAGTCGAGGATATGGCTTTGTCCAACATTGTTACCCTCAGTAAGAGCCCAATAGCAGTCGTAATAAAGCACTGATTGGTCATTGAAAGTCACATCATTTGATAGTATGATGTTCCGACAGTAGCTTACAATGGCTGTGCTTTTATATTTTTGGAATCTGAACTTCATAGCTGCAACAAATTAAAAGCAGTAAATATATTTATTTCAAATAATATGTGCATAAATTTAGTGAAGTATTGGCTTATAATAACACTTATATGTTTTCCTTTTCCTTATGGTTTAGTTTTCCTTATGAAGCAAATAAACAGTACTTACTCTTCCATTTTATATTGCTGAATGTGATATTTAGTACAGCATGGTTAAGGGAATATTTGGACGTAGAGTTATCAAAATCAACCGGGAGTAGGTACGGTCGAAGGCTGACTCCGCCGATATGCGCGTTCGAAGATATAGGTCCGAAATTATCAGTGCAGTGTGCACTGTCCGGCGGTATTACTTCCACTTTACAGGAACCATCATGAATGTAGTCCTCGCCTAATATCTAAAAAAATTCTCTTTGTAATGTTATGTACCATATACTCCATATTTTGCGTTCAAGGTTACCACTAGTCGATAAATCGATAATTACATTTTGTCATGTTCTCGGCAAATCTATAAGTAATTAAACCGTACCTGAGTCGTACAACTACGGGAGACTGTCGTGCTGTTCTCACATATCTGATTATGTTGTCCCACAACACAATTGACTATAAACACTAATATGAAACGAAACAAATTTGGCTTCATCTTTTCGCACTAGTTAATTAGCAAATAATAATAAATGTGATGTTTCTCATAGTCAGAGACATTTACTATCACCAAAAGAGTTGTTAAAAATAATCAATAAGAAGCAGAACTACAAAATTGGACATATTTTTTGGAGATAATATCAACACCACTACACAAATCACAAATAACAACAATATGGAGTCCGTTTACGTCAAAATTGCTTTTTTTCCGATGACATGACAGACCAAAGTTTTGCCACATAGTAAATCGACATGCCATTTTATAAAAAAGGGACCATCCATTAAGTACGTCACACGAATTTCATGATTTTTAGACCCCCTTCCCCTCCCCAATGTGATGTCATAAATTTGCAAATTTAAACCACTCTAATATTTCAAATTTCGAGATTAAATTTAGAACATGTGAAATGTGATGTCACAAAAATAAGGATCCTCTCCCTTCCCCCTGTCACAACTTCACACAGCGAGACCGCCAGAGTGGGAAAGTGTAAATGGTTGCACTCGCCTCGTCTTGCCTGTCGGCCGCCTCCATTATTAGCTCTCGGGTGAGAGTCCCGTGGCGAGACTCTCGCAAGTGGCTGACAAGCGAGACGAGAGAAGTGCAACCATTTACACTCTTGCACTTGGGCGGTCTCGCTGTAACTCGGCATGAGTGTATGACCTCCATTATATTTTCTACCGTACCGCGTGCGGCTTGCTGCGTGCTGCGTGTTAGCATAACTGTAAAAAAAACCATTGTCATTTGTGATTTTCGTCATTACTCTTTTGTGATTTGACAGTAATGAATTGTCATGTCAGTATATATACCCTTTATTTATGGTTATGCCAGCAAAATTTGTTTTCTGTTCAGCACCGATTTTTATAAAAGATAAAGACTTTGGAATACGCAATATCATACATTACTTCTACGAAAACCCAAAAAATGCGTAAAAATATATTTTGATCTAAAATTATCTTAAAAGTTCATGATATATGAGTGCAATAAGTAATCTACGGAAACAGCGGTTTAAGACAACAATATTCTCATTTGTATTGTTTAAAAACTACAGTTTATACTTATTACGTATAAAATGCATGATTAATGTCATGCGTTTTGTTATAATTAACAAAATCTATCAACTAAAATATTACAGCGAAGTTGACAACAAGAAAGTCATTCTGTATACAAATTTAAAGTGAGTAACATGTTTGTATTTTGGCCTTTGATACTTTCGTTATCAACGATTTCCTTCCTGTGTTTATATAAGTTATACTATAACGATAGTCTATCTATTCAACATATACCATAATTCGCTATAGTAACTGTTTAAATTCATTTAACAGTTAAATATCAATATTCTTATCAGAAATTGCTAAACATGATGCCTCAAAATTGATAAAATAGGGACACTATTTTATCAATTTTGAAGCATCATATTTTCATTGAGTAATAAAAGACATTTATATAGAATTGAAGTTTACTATGACTAGACTGTCATAGAGACCAATAATATTAGTTGACATTATGGCCCAAAAGCCTCCAAATAAGGGAGTGTATTCCCTCGTAAAAGATCAAGCAATGCACCTGCAATTTCTCTGATGTTAATTGCTTTTGATCAGGTTGTTTGCTAGACATGTATGGTAGTTTACCCCCCCCCCCCCCTTAAGGGGTACATAATTATATGTAAAAACATTACTCAAAATGGCAGACTATAGTAATTAACCATTGCTTATAAGTTTTTTTTTTGTTAAGAGGATACAGTTTAATTATTGCAGCCATTTTAGTATCCTGATTTCTTGCAAGTGTCTTGTAGAATACATTTAAGGGTCTACAGTTAAACTACTCAGTAAAGTTTAGAAAATTACAACAATCAGCTATGTTATACTTAAATGACTTTAACTTATTTCATAGTATGGGTGCACAAATTTATCGTGACAAAGTTGCATAGAGTAAATTAATAACTTTAATGGCTTTTCTTGTTAGCTATAAAACAGTGCTGAATAATTGGTTGATTGTGACTATCAGAGTTTTCAAACATTTTTGACTCTGTAATGCAATTTCAGAAAATTCTTTCTTTTTGTCTTGTCTTATTTTAAAAATAACAAATAATACAATATAACTTTATGTTTTGGTACATAATAATTGTTGTTTTTTTATAGATGTCAATAGGAGTTCGTAAAATGAAATATACTGGTCTCCCTGTGCTTTTACCACCTCAGAAGAAAAAGACTACAGCATCGGTAAGGACTCATTAATTACAGTATAAATTATTATATTTTATGAAAACTAATTAAGACCAAAATACTAAATGTTCAGTCTTTCAGTAACAAAGCCTTTGTAAGGCTGTGGAAACAAGAGGCTAATAAATAATTTTTGTTATGAATGTAGATTGTAGTGTGTACATAATCAGTACATACATAAAGAGAACATTACCTTTTGCTTCACAAAGTTCTATTTTCCTTTTCCCCTTTCTAAGCAGTCAGAGTTGGCATATGAAATATGATTTTTTGAGATAAATATAATAAAAACTACAAGTGCTCTGGATTTTATCAGATTGATGTATCATAAAAGTCTCTGACGAGGTTTTATGGATCTAAAATGTTTTAACAGAAGATATTGAATTTAATAACTGTTATAAAATTGTTTTTAGATCATGATTTAATACTTTGTAAGTCATAGCCTAGTAAAATTAAATTAATCAAGATCATCTCAAAATTAAATTTGTTAAATATTTACCCCCTTATTCATAAAAATATTGAAACAGTATTTAACTAATCAAGATTTGGCTTTACACACATAATACATTATATAATGTACAGTATATACTTATAAATTATTATATACATAAAAGTCCAAAATCATGATGAACAGACATTAATAATAATGTTATATAACTTGAATAAGAAGTTTGGATGAGGTCCTAGGTATAAAAAACCTAACAGAATTACAAATAAAGGATATGGGCGAAAAGACTATAGATGACCCTATTTTTTAATAAAAAAAAATCAAGATTGGCCTTTTCTGGAAAATTGAAAACATGTCATGACAGAAAGGGACAGCAAATCTTGATTATGGATCAAACACTGTTTAAATATTTTATAAGGGGGCTAGTTTTAAAACTATAGTACTTTTAAAAGCATACTACAAAAATTAAGTGCAGTCTGTTGCAAAAATTTAACCCCATATTTTATTTATTTTAATTTCTATGATGAAACTTCTACATTGTTTTAATTATCCGAGGATCAAGTCAGTATAATATTCATACATAAATATGTATTATTAAAGTATTTTAAATAAGTTTTCTTTTCTCCCTATTTGTAAATAAAACTAAATGCTTTTGTTAACATCACAAGTCTTCTCTTTTCTCAATGTAATAATAACAATAATATTGAATAACAACACAAATGAAAAGTTGTTTTGCACAAATAACAAACAATAAACTATAAACAACTTTCTCTGGTGATGGTTCTAACTATGTGTGTGTTCTAGTGACAACATCTTATTGTAAACTAAATATAAAAATATTTGTTTGTGTCGATCAGTCTTCAATATACAGATTAAAATACTAAGCCGATTTGGGTAAATATAAGCATATACCACAGGGAAGGATATGGGATACTTTTTGTCGCCGGAAAATGTATTTTTACCGCAATGTATTTTAATGTATTTATATTACTGTTGTATACGTTGCGCTGATTTCCACGCGGGGGCTAAAGTTATTAGATTACGGTCTTTGTAAAACATATCATAATCTTAAGTAGAAGAGGAATCACCACATTGTTCATTTAATACATTGACTTTTCTGTACGCGGTGTGCTTTATGCAAAGATAACGGTACACTTTTGACTTTAAGTGTATTTAGGTCAGATACTGTTTTTTGAACCCTTCCGCCATAATAATAAGGTAGAAAATCGGGTTCTGTCGGCGACTGCCATCAATAGAACAGCAGGTCCATATTTAACTTATAAACTCTACAATAAGTGACCTGAATTCGTATCAACAGAATTGATCTATTACTCTGTAATAATTGTAACAGCTAGGGCTTGCATCGCAGATATTTAGACACGCCTTAAATTAATAAAACGCTCATAATTTGCTAGTATTCGTCACGGCATAGGGCTGCCGAAATAACAAATATATATAATAATAATATCTATGGACACTTTACACCACGTCAATCTGGCCCCAAGCTAAGTACCCGAGGGACTTGTGTTACAGATACCAGACAACGGAAATATATTTAATACTGTTATACTATACACATATTTAAGATTTTTAATTTATAATACACATATTGAATATAGGTACATCCACGACCCAGGAACATTGGAATTCTTTTTTTCCTTCTTCGAAATTCGAACCCCCTCGATCCCCAGCACATTGGTAGCTTACCAATGCGCTTACCGACAGCCACAGAGGTCGTCAAAAAAAAAAGGGGTACCCGAGCTAAAATTTATTAGTTATAAAACACAAAAAAACTCCCTTGCGCCAAAGATTAGTTTATGAACCGCATATAGCCCGGTTTAAAAAGTACTATGTCCTTTACCGGGACTGAAAGTATCTTCATATGTAATTTCAGCTTAATAAGTTCAGCGGTTTAGGCAAGTATGTAACAGACACTTTCGTGTTCGATGTTTAACCGACATCCAAAAACGAGGAGGTTATATGTTCGGTTGAGGATTTTTTTTTGTGTCTGTTGTTTTTGCGTCCAGTTAAAGCGCCGAACTTCCTAATGAAGTGGCGTTTCGCCTCTAACGACTGTTATTACAGTCAGATCCTAGTACCAAGAGCACGATCTAACATTTTTGAGATTTCTCATTCGTATAGGTCTCTATATAAAATCTCATCGATCAATGAAAAACAGCATCTCAATTTATCCGAATTTCTGATGAGGGAAATTCGGTCGCGCCGCCGGAATCACCAAGCCAAGCTTATTATGTAATATATATTTTTATGTACTTTAATCACAAATGTTATAATTCGTTATTTAAGATGGAGGTGTCCTGAAATACAGGCTTCGCCTAGCTTAGGCACCCACTCCCCCACAAGTATGTGATGTAGCAAAATTGTTAGTTGTAATTTTTATTTTTTGTAAGATTATTTGTGTGTGGGAACAATAAATATTTTTCATTTTCATTATCAGTACAAATGTAGCTGTGAATCCTGTGTTATCAGACCAACCCTACTCTAGTGACGGTCATGGTGAAAAGAAGCGCGTAATTTCCTCTATAAATTTATCATGTCCAGATAAAATGGACACATAATCATAATTTAAATATAGTTTTTTAAAATTTAAAAAAAATACCTTTAGAGTTATCGTACGCAAACACGTTTGACTGTACAAAAGCATCATCATAAAAAAGTTACGGAAAACATTAGCTTGAGTGTACACGGCGCAAGCGCAACATTTCAGCGCTGAAATATTATTCGTGGATGCTGTCACTAGAGCACACGCGTTCGTTAAGTTAATTGTTACACGTGGGCCAGTGTGTCCGTTATTATTAGGCCTGCGTTATTAGATGGCCTGTGTTCTAAACGTCCTGCATTGTTAATGTAGTGCGTCCTGTGTATAAGGGCTGTAATATAAAGGCTGTGAAAATATACGGCCTGTGCTGTGGCCTGTATATATGGCCTGTGTGATAATAATAGTGTTATTATACGGCTTATGTTAATACTAACTCTGGTAATACAGCCCATGTGACAATACGGACTGTGTTTATACGACCCGGGTGATAATACGTCTAGTGTCTATTGAAGTGTCGTAGTGTCCATTGAAGTATTATATGGCCCTTTTTATTATACGGCCTGTGTGATAATACGACTTGCCTTATTATATGGCCTGTGTTATAAGGCCTGTATTACTATACAGTTTGTGTTAATATTGGGCCTGTGTGATAATACTAGTGTTATTATATGGCCCGTGTTACACGGCCCCCATTACTATACGGCCTATGTTGGGCCATGCAGGAGTCTGTGATGGGCCGGCGGTTTGTGCTAACTCTGGTGATCGGGATATCTGCGGGTTTTAGTTTCGCCTATCTACTGCTAACTTCGGCGATCACTCGCGACGCCGCCTGGTCGAGATACAGGTATGCTAGCATGGTTACTAGCATGATTACTGCTAGCATGGCACTAGCGTTAGGCCTTTTAGTAACTGTTACTAGCGCTATATTACTACTTACCAGCATATTATGCTAGTGTAGTTACTAGGACTATGCTAGCATAATATACTAGCATGGCATTTGCATGATTTTGCATGGTCTGTCCGTTGCATGTAAGCTATCTCTTTGTTTCTACTGCTGATTTTTTTTCTTTTAAATACATATATTTTTTATGGTGTTGAGCTTTTTACTATATTATTTACAATATTTGTTTGTGAATAAAAAAAAATGGTAAATATGTATATTATCGTCATATATTTATTGATTGATTATTACAAAATTTATTAAACCTGATTGTTTTGTTTGGAGAGTCTCTTCAAAGTTGGCTAATGGTTAGTTTTATCAAAGTTAGTTTAATAATTCTTATCGAAACTTTTAATTGGTAACATGTATGATTAAACTTTTGTTGCCTTTTTAACCGACTTCCAAAAAAGGAGGAGGTTTCTCAATTCGACCGTATATATGTTCTATTTTTGTGTGTTTCTAATGACATCTCAATATTATCGTGTTAGGATCTCATACAAAACGTCTGTTCATGATACCGGAAAAACATATTTATTACGTTAAGTCTTACGATCATTTACGTTTCTTGGATAGTTTTAATTTTTTAAGTAGAGGTTTTTTTAAAGATTTTTTGTAGTTATGAATTTTTGGCTGAAAAATGGCTTTTGGGTTAATTTATAAGAATGAATAATGTTCTAGAATTTTTGTGTTTAAGCGAGATATTTTGTTATAGAAAATGTAATTTTATAAATTTCGTCAGATCTGATTGACCAATGAATTTGGGCTTAGCACATACAGACAACACGATATATAGTCTGGTCGCGAAACAGGTGGAAGTTCGGTGATCGAGTATCAATTTGTCACATCTTACTGTCGTAAATCTAAATTTATGTCAGTTAACTTAAATATATCATCAATAAGAAAGTATGACGTATCGGTGGTTCTACTGTCTGCCTGTTCCGCTATAGAACTTGATAGCTATGAGTAAGTGCCGATTTACACTTAATTTAGTTAAGTTGCGAGTTAACTTGCGCGATCAGCGAGTTTAGTTATTTTTGACGTTTGAA
>JAOTAV010024498.1:0-21933 GCA_026546445.1 Cyclargus thomasi
ACGTCACAATTAATATCGGATCTCTCTTTCTAACTGACTACTTTAAAGGCTTGTAACTTTGTTGTTTTCAATTTTATGAAAAAACTGATTGGACTACATCGTTTTTCAATAACGTAAGATTTATTTAATTAAATAATAAAATATCATGCATAACCCCTATTTTGAGGTCATAAATGTTTATAATTTCGTCAATCAATCTATAGTTATTCGACTGAGGCGATATTCCCCCACCCCATTCCTTCTCCCGTGCCTCCCGTCCAGGGCCGTCTCCCCACTTGTCCCTGTGATGGCGGTGACCACGTCGTTCCTCCGGGAGACATACCGGGTTATATCCGGGCGGTTCCGGGCTACATCCGGGTCTCGGGTGGAGAAGCTCCTGCCGAGGGACTTGGTGCGCTTGACGGAAAACTTGTTCGGCATCTTGACTGTAGTGATGATCCCCGTGCAGCTCTGGAGCGGTGTGGGGGTTTGGATGGGCTGAGGGTGGAGTAACTTTATTTGCTACAGAACAGCACAAGTAAACGTGAAGCAGTGTTAGATATATGAACCTTATGCTTATCGTGATTTTAATGTTTAACACATATTAGTCATGAACAGGGATAGATCGTTTTGGATAAAAAATGTTAAAATATTGTTTAAAAAGTTCTGGTGCGAATCAAAAGTGTAAAAGTATTGTTTAAAAATTTCTGGTGCGAATTAAAAGTGTAAAAGTATTGTTTAAAAAGTTCTGGTGCGAATTAAAAATGTAAAAATATTGTTTAAAAATTTCTGATGTGATTTAAAAATGTAAAAATATTGTTTAAAAAGTTCTGGTGCGAATTAAAAATGTAAAAATATTGTTTAAAAATTTCTGATGTGAATTAAAAATGTAAAAATATTGTTTAAAAAATTCTGCCGCCGTACTTCCGACAGAGTCGTGAATCGATTCAACTCGATCACAGCAGCTCATGATGCTCAGCCGACCTAAAACGGTCATTTCTCAATATTGCTAACAGGAATTCATTTTGTCGTTTTTCTTATAAAAAAACTACAAATTTTTCAAAACAGTGAATTCACGATCAATTGAAATTGATTTTAAAGCAACTTTTTTTTTTCATCAAAACTATTCGATTTTTAACAGAATGTACTAAAATGAATTGTGGAGTTATTCCTTTGCAATATTGCTAGTACGACTAATAAAAGTAAGACTCCAAAAATAAGTTAAAATCATGAGATGATATACGATGGTACTGACCAGCACCGGCGCGGGGGTGGTGAGCCTCGGCAGCGGCGGCGGCTGCGGCGGCGCCTCATCACCCGAGAGCTCGTCGGGTCCACGCGCGCGGTACCGCTGCGGCACCAGCTCCTCCTCCGGCTCTGGGAGACGCCACGTGCTGGAAGTAAATGAGACAGGTTCCAGAGGAGGAAGGTTTTGTAAGCATCGTTATTCTATCAGCGTTGAGATGATCATAATATTGGTGCCGTTGGAGAGCCGAGCTTCGGCACGAATGGCTCAATCGGACAAATAAGGCCTGAGAGATAGCTAGCGTAAAACAGCGTTGCGCTGCCTTTCGTCCAATTATTGAGTTAACCGGAAGCCCGTTTCCCTACAGCTAATTTCCTATTCCCGTTTCCTGTTTCTTCATTTCAAAATGCCGGCAACGTCCTTGCAAGTCTTCTGAGTTTACGAGTGTCCAAAGGCGACGGCAGTTGCTTTCCATCCGGTGACCCGTCTGCTTATTTCCCCTAATTTCATATAAATCAACATTACCAAGAGTATACTGTATTCAATATGAGTTACAGTAACAGGGACATACATACTTGTGTCTGTCAGCGCTGCGTGCGCGGGCGGCGCGCGCTAGACGGTACAACGCGAACAGAGCCGCCTCGCGCTCACCCCCCTCCAGCCACCCACACAGCTCCTGTAGCACCTGACACCGAAAATTGTTAGAGAGCTTAAGAGGCACCACAATCCTAAGCCGGCGATGCCACCGACATTTGTCGCCATCATTTTGTCGACAGGATAAGTCAGCAGTCTCACATATTGGTTGTTGGAAAACTATGTCGGCGGCTTAAGTGCGTAGAGTGCTTTCTGGTTAAGTTATCTATTATTCATATTCAAACCTTATTTTGGTGACATCCAAAGAACTTTGAACTGACGCCATTATCATAGCTAAAACTGACGAAACCTTTATTACCTTTAAGCCAACAAAAAATGTCTTTTCATGGCAAGTTGTAATGGGTATCTCAAATGGATTGGACGTAAGGCGTCACCCAAAACTCCAAATCCTTCTCACTGCAAACTGCCCCTGGCCAAGAGTACCTAACTCACATACCCCGCAGCTGATATCAGCTTCGGGATATGTGAAATCGTGACCACCAGCATGCGCATCCCCACTCCCATTGTCTCTCTACCACGTCACGCACCAGCACCAGCGTAATTACAAAGACCTCGAATCTTCTCACCGTGAATTTCCCCCTAACCATAAGCGTTTCAACCAGATTGGCTACAACGTGAGACTACCGGCAAGCAACGTTTTCTAGAATAACTATAATCTTACCGTAAACTTCCCCCTGACCATAAGCGCCTCTACCAGGTCAGCCGCGGTGTGCGTGAGCGCGCGGGCACCAGCGCGGCCAGCCACCAGATTGAGCGGCGCCGCTTGTGACAAGACCCATGCGTCCGCCCCGCCCCACCCAGCCCCGCCCCCGCCAGCGTCCTCCGTATCCGATGTGCCGGACTCTGATACTGAGAATTAGTTGTGACCATATCAGAATACGTTTCACCATGGTCAAATATTTCAATGTTAATGTTAAATATTTCCATGGGTTATCTGCATTAATATATTAAAAATTAAAGTATTAACTTTTCACTCACCACATAGAGAATCCTTGACCGTATTAATAAAGTCGAGGGTCTCCAGTATGCTTGGTCTGCTCAACGCCTCCTTCTTCCTCAGAGTGGATCCGGCAGACCGCGGCCTCTCCTTCAGCTCTTTTATGCTCTCCACCGGTTCACTATACACGAGATTCTTCAGGGTATGGTATTTCTTCCTCATCGTCTTTGTGTCTGATTGGTTCGTGATGGAGATCTCTGGGAAGCCGTCAGTAGTGAGGGGTCTACTGCGCCTGCTTCTACGTCGTCTGGGTTCTTCTGGCGGTGGAATGACGTCCGGCTTGGTGCTGTTCCGCCAGTAGTTGCCGAGCTTGACACTGGCTAAGATCTCGTCGGTGTTCTGACTGATGCGTTTGTGGTGGTACCTGAAATTAGGCAAGCAAAAATAATAAACAAGATTAGACTGTTTAATGGTCTTACATAGATTTAAGTTATAACTTTGCTGGGCTATCAAGGCCGAGAGGGACAGCGGTGTTAATCTATTTTTAGGGCTTTCGCTGCGTTTGTGACATGAGCCATGTGCAACTTTGACCCACCACCGGCATCGCTATTATAATAGCAAGGATGCCTGAAGCGGAATGAAATAAGCACATAGTAAACGCTCTTAGTTCTATATTTTTGAAAGCGCTAAAAATGCTATTAGTACCTTCCTTCGGTCATTAGCTAAACGGGTCGTAGTTAAGAATAACGCGATCACGCCTTTACTTGCTATTGTATTTTACAGGTTGACATTGTATGTACACTGCCGCTCCAGTTTTACCGCGATCTTAAAACCATGCGCGTCATTTTGAATTGTATAGCATAAACCGGTAAAAGAATTTAAAAAAAAACCCAACTACATATTAACATATTCAGAACAAAGGCTTTCAAGTTTAATAATAATGAGAAGGTTGGCTCATCAGGTTCCGTACAGAGCACGTTCCAGACAATCGTCCCGGAACGACTGTCGCAGTGCGCTGCATGTTAATACCGCCCAATTACTGCCCATTCTGTGGGACCAACGTTTCACTGCCATGCCGATTGTGAATGAACCAGAAACTTTTTTTATAAAACTTTATTATGATAACTGTTTGCGCTAAGAGTAAATCACAAATTCTGTGACTCGAAAACTTCGTTCTGGCTGTACTCATATTAAATAATCCATATTATAGGCCTTTTTCAAAAATGGGTTGCTATAAATACCATGAGCAAAACAAAAACTCAATAATATGTTAACTGGCAATAACATATTATTAAGTTTCTATTTTGCTCATGGTTGTGGTCAAATTCTAATTACCTTTTTACACACAAAAAATGCACAACACTTACATGCGTATGTCACTGATCAGGTACCTTAACTACCAACTAGCGCATATGACATCCCCAGATTCCTTGCCGAAGAGAATAAGAAATACCTTCCGTAGTTACCAACATGAATTATCATACCATTTTATAGAAACCAGACGTACAGCAACGCGTCATCTGCTGCTAAGTGCGGCTCTAACCTGGAGTCTGGAGGAAAAGACTCTGAAACCGTTTTGAGGTTCAAATGGTTTCAGAGTGTAACGATGGAGTGAGAATGTCGCGTTCGTCTAACTACGTGATTCTGCGTTTGTCGTTCGTTAGAAACTCAAGACGGTTTCGTAGTAGGCCTCCTGTGCCTTTATGGTATATGCCATTAACCTGATGCTAATACGTGCCGCGTATGGTACAAAACCTTCCGCCCGTAGTGTGCATGCAGTCAGCGCTGATGGCCCCATGAAATTCTCGGAAGCGTTTTTGAATGGCGTGGTAATCTGCGCCTATAATTCATATTTTATTCGCTGTCGGTGTTGACCTTGACTAGATAAATTTAGAGGTATAACTTAACAGTATAAACCACTGACCTGTTACCGACGAGCGCGTCGTGGAAGGCGGCAGCGATAACGCGTCGCGCGAGTCGCAACTTGGCGGCGGCGCGGTCGCGGCGGGTGAGCGTCAACGCGCGCGTCGCCCGCACACGCGCCGCGTACGACACCGCCAAACCGCCACCCGTAGGGAAGATTAGGCGGAATTCTGAATAGTTGCAGTAATAAATGAAAATATATTTTTAATTTAAGGACGGTTTGTCCACTCACAACATTAAAATAAAGGCAGATTATTATGAATCATAAACTGGATGTTTTTTTACGCCCCATCGTTTATAATATCATTAATATTTCACCAGGCAATCATCATTCTACAACTATCATCTATCAGCTTGTATCTAGAGCAAGCATTTTAACCCTCCAAACATGTTTTTTGGTCCTTCGAGCCGGATTCTCATTACTCATTTTCATATGAACAAAAACATAACAAATAAGTATTAAAAAAGAATTGCTTATTTGTATAATCGTAATCCAATCGTCATTTATTAGATTAACAACTTCACTATCGTACATTTTTCCGATTTGTCCATTTGCGGTACTTAATGTGTTCTCATCGAAATTCGCTAAGTGGTTAGGTCGTAAAGGAAAGGAAAGACAGACAGGTAATAAAATTAATGAAAAATTTACTTGGAATACTTTCGTATTATAGCAAACTCCTTTATATGAAAAAAGTATTTCTCTTGAGAGTATAATCTTTTTTGATAAAAAAAGTAAGCTGTATAAGAGTGTATGTTAATCCAGGCTACAGACTATCTCAGTGATGACACAAAAAGATAAATAGAAAATAGTGCTAAAGTTTGCCACATTGTTCGGAGCTTGCTTCACACGTAGCAGTTAATCTGGGTTTAGTTAATCATCGGTTTGTTGTTGGTTGATGCTTAGAAAAGGTTTGAAATGAACATAGGACTTATTTTATATACTTAATGTTGAAAAAGTATATCGTTTCCGAAGCGATAAACTTGTTTTGGTGCAACGGACGTTCGATTAAAATAACTTAGCACGGAATATCATACAATTTTTAACATTTTATATTAAGTTTAGCGCAAGGTTTGGACGTTTCAATAATAAGTACGTTCAACAACGACCAGAATTAACCCCAATTGGTACAAATAGTCTCAGACTCAAAGCCGTTTTATTTTTCTTTAATCCTCTAGCGGAATAGTGTCGACTAAACATTTCCCGCACAAACTAAAAGGAAATCGGATAAATACTTGAAATGTTCTCGGAAAATATTCAGTTGAGTGACAAAATATAAAGTTAGATTACTTCTCGTATAAGCCGCGCTCCCTAAAACTAAATTGTGTTGCGACCTAATAGTGGCTTTTCAAACTTCGCACCACAAAACCGATTATAAATAAGGAAGTGAGTGGAAGGTAACAAAAATTTTAAAAAGTCTCTTTTTTTTGGATAGTTGACCAGAAAAAATCTTTGACTTATTTCCAAACTATATCGGCTTTAAACTTTTGAGAATAATACCCCACAGAAAGCTTGTGAACGCTAAGATCCTGCGTTCGATATTAACGACTATTAATCTTAATACCTATATACGATTCTTGTGTGCGTTTGTTTGTCATTAAATTCCCCCCAAAATACTGGATAGATTTTTGTGTGTGTGTGTGTTCAAAAGAACTTGTGAATGGTTTTGATTCATACACCAAAACCGGCAGGACAATGTCTGTCGGGTCCGCTAGTTTTCTAATAATTTTGTAGTCACTGTATAATTTTAAATCAATATATGTATAATTTTAATTCGTGAATGTCCTTATTCCACGTAGGCAAAGTCATGGGTAGAAGATAGTTAACAACGCCTTAAAGGTTTTCCAAACAAAGACCTACAGATAATGTGCGTGAATAATTGAGAAGTTTGCATCCCTCCTCAGCAGGCTAACTCCGAAGATTTCCCGGGAGTTTACTTAACTTTATCAGGTATTTGAGGTGCTAAAAGATTATACAGCTAAACGTTATACCAAGATTTTATACCGGAATCTGCCCCCTGATGTAAGATGCGCATTTCCGCGCGGATTTGTTCCCGATTTCGGAAACTTTTGTTAAAAGTGCCAGGAGTTTCCTTGAGAACGGAAACATTCTCACGGAAACTCCTAACACTTTTAACACAGACAGACGGACAGAAGGCATAATTCGTTGCAGTAGAATGATAGAATTCCGTTTTTGTCCATTGCGTGCGGAACTGTGAACAAGAGACTGTTTTTGAAGTTGCTATAAAAATGACCTTAACGCTCCTCAACACGTCTGCTTCAGCCGCCCCTATTCCTACCTACATATAAGATTTCGGAACAATTTACGACTTTTACAGTACTTTGGACATAAATCCTTATGTACCACTTACCAACGTGCCTATATCGATCCACGATGTCCACCATGGCCTTAGCCCAGGCGTACTTCATCGACGCCTCCATGAGCCCCGCGCAGGGCTCCACGCCCCCGTTGTGCACTCCCAGGCAGTACTCCCGCAGCCCCCGAAACTCCCCCCCACACTTCCTGGCGTCGAATTCCTCCAGGAACCAGCAGTTCTCCTGGGAAGAAGCGTAGATCTCGTCCAGGAAGGGCTTGAGAACCGGGCTGAGGTATTTCTTGTCCTCTTTCGCACCTGAAGATGTCGCCAGATAATAACCAGCGTCAATAATTCGGTAGTAACGAGAAAAATGCTAACTTTGATACATTTAGGGGACAAGGATACAGATTTCCTTTTAATTGAAAACACCTTAGCAGTAGGAGGCCGATTAGCAAATCCGACTCGGTTTGGGAGATTTACCACCTGGTTACTAGTTAATGTTTATTAGCTGGTCAACATTGACTAATAATTATTGATTTCAAGTCGGGCAGAACTTTTTTTCGTCTACACTCTACAGCATATTCACCTCTTTTATTATATTATGAAGACCAATGAAGACGCACGTTGTCATGATTGTTAATATTATTGAAAATCCATGTTTGACAATAACTGGTCATTTTAACATGACAACTAGCTTTAGGCAAGCTCTACACTACAAAAAGCCTTCTTTATATGAATTGCCCTATTCCTGGAATACCCTCGTACCCCATGGACGACATTAATAACTTCTGCTTATAATGGTTTTGATTAACTCTTGGAATACCTTTATACAGCCATCCAAGGACGGTCTTCATGAGGGTGATATCATCAGAGAGGTCCTCTCGCCGCGTGTCGGGGTCCTTTCTCACTGCGTCGACCAGGAGGGCTGATGATGCGTCGTAGTAGTCCCGCAGCTTGCTCCACTTCTTGGACCTGGTTGGAGAATTGTCGTTGGGAAAGGAAGTTTTTTTCGTGTCTTTTTTTGAGCTGTTTTACACTGAAGTGGGATCCAGACAAAGTTTTTTTCATTATGCGGCCTACGAGCAAACGGAACATCGGATCAAAAGGAACTACCGTCGCCTATGGACACTCGCAACATCAGAAGTGTCGCACTTGCAGGAACAGAGAACAGGTAATGGGGCCCCTATTCTCACTTACTAGATCCAGGCCAACCAGCCAATTCGTGCTAAATCACGGCTCTGCCACGTCTTAACTAAAGCTGTAGACTGGTTCCATACAATGTAAGTCCTTAACACAAAATCAGCATTTATTTCGCAACTTTATTCTCCGGACAGCACCAGTTCTCATTCACCCATTCATGTTGTGATTAAATATTGTCTTTAAAACACGTTTGTTTGTTCCCAGACATACCTGTAATTGGATAGTTCCTTGTCTAATTCTCCTGCCCTGGTTTGGACGTTGCCAAGATACATGTCCCGCGCCTGGTCCAGCATGATGGCCAAAAGATGGATGAGCCTCTCCAGCGCCTCTTGGTGATGTGACGTCGCTTGAAGCAGGTTTATCCGGAACATGGTGTGTTGTTCCTGATGATGATTAAACAGTCAGTACGAACAACCAGCTTTAAACCAAATATTTGTAAAATCATTCTGAGTTTTTTTACGATAAAAGGGTACCGAAAACTCTATGGCAGTTCATTTCAAGGTTTAAGGGAATTCTTATATCTGGTATATTCATAGTTCTTTATTTTTTTTCTAGTTCTATTGAACTATTTAAATATTCATAAAAATGTACAAAAGTGTAGTCATATTATTATTTTTTCATATTTAGAGTCTGTTTTACCGCTTACAGATAAAGTTCCTGTTATGCTATCCACACTTTTTTTGACAGATTCTCCATACAACATCTGTCACATAAAGTTGTGGATAATCTGTAAGCGGTGAAACAGACCCTTAGTCTCTACAGGGATTAACGATATAAAGTTATAACACAATGTTTAGGTGCATATAAGTCCCTGCCCTTTAATGAGTTAACTGTGATAAAAGGAGCGTTGAAAGAACATATACACTGTATAACACGTACACCGATCTCTTTATAAAGAACACATTTCTTAAAGTATTATCGCTTTGTTTTGTTACACCCTGTATCCGGTGTAGATGTGCTACTTCGGTCCTATCTCCGTTTCACTATCCCTTGTTCCCAGTTGTTCTTGTCTACCAACTCACATGAGGTACGGCTTCCTTGCACGCAACGAGCTCATGCAGCAACCTGCGCAGGTAGTGTAACTGGCGGCGTGTGTAGCTGCCCGGGCCGGTCGCGTTGCCACCCTCGCGGCACACCACCTCCCATTTACCCAGGAGAGCTGCTTCCAGGGTCTCCGATGGGGACGGTGGAAGGGGCTCGGTTGCTTCTGTAGAGATATAACCTGTGATGGTATATTTATCACCGTACGCGTGGAATTTTTCTATAACATCGTACTTATATTCAATTTTACGACATGCGACGCGTACGGTGCGGATGAATGTACTAATACGAAAATGTGTCGTTGTGTATCACCGCCATATTTAATGGAAGCTTTGCCCTAAACCGATTACATCTTATTTAGTTTTGACTGTATTAGACCCTACTACAATAGTATCCATAAAGGTTTAAGTGGGAAGATGTTGGATTGAAAGGTGTCCTCTATATAATAAAAGATTCCTCACCAGCTCTAGCCTGTAGCTCCAGCAAGCAGGCGCGGATCGCGGCCGCATCTCCTGCCCAGTGGGGGCCCCTCGCGCCTCTCCGCGTCAGCGAGGCTCGGCCCACCGGGTACACGAAACCCGCTACTGAATCCCGTTCGCACACCTGCATCAGACTATACCACACTCAACTTTGCACCAGACTATTTACAACAGGTGAAAAATCCACTGGTTGCTTGAAAACTGGCTCTTTAAGATTTCAGTAGGCTTTTGAGTGCGACAAACATGCATTCGTCCCACTCAAAATCCACTGATCTATTAGTAATAGTAAAGACACTTATATGCTATTTTCTCCTTATTAGATACGTCAGACGGGCCTGTGATAATATAACAGCAACATTTACCAGCAAAATCCCTAAGATAATTTCAATCAAGTTCTAAGATCGCTTAGCGTCGTAGATCGTATTTACCCATGCTCACAGCGCGCTCGGTAAATGTGCGGTAGACTTTACTTTAGCCTTGGGCCTGTTTCTGGAGTGTCAACTGACTTGTGAGTGACTTACTCGTCTAATATAAGCAGCAAGTGATGTGCTCTATGCGGTGCGGGGAGAGCTCGGGCCGGCAGCCTTAGACGCGCCACACGCAGCAACCGCCGAGCCGCAGCGCACCAACACGCGTACCGACTGAGCAGCTGTAGGGAGCCCTAGAGGGAGAACATGAAGTGCTAAGTAATTGTTAACCAAATCTGCCAAATATTTTTACGTGGAAGAACCATGCTTCGGCACGAATGAGCCGGCATGCTCGAATAAACATTGTGGCCGCACAGAAAACTGGGGTGAACTTCTGTTGCGCTATGTTCCGTCCAGTGAGTAAGTTTACCAAAGGCTCAACTATCCTCCACCTCATTTCCTACCCCAATTCTCATTACTTATTCCTTTACTTAAAGGCCAGCAACACACCTGCAACGCTTCTCATGTAACATGTGTCGATATAACAGTTGCTTTCCATCAATGACTCGTCTCCTCGCTTATCCCCTAATTTCATACTGACTGCTGAGCAGTTCAGAGAGCCCCAGTGGAAGAAGAGTCTGTTAGAAATTTAATGTGGAAGTCAAAGAAAACTTTTCCTTCTTGTGCAATCAGCACTTGGAGAAATAAATTAAAATAACTGTGGACAATGGGTTAGAATGGACGTCCAATTTCACCTTGAGTGCTGGACGCCACAGCTGCCATGTCACCGCTAAGGTGTGAGCAGCTCGTGCCTAAGAAGACTTGGTGTCAACGGCACAAACCTGATATGAACCCTCTCGCATCCTGTCCACTAGGCAATTCAAAGCTCCCGTGATTCTGGCAACAGTCGATAGATCAGAGTGATGCGCGTCCAGGTTCGCCTCGAGTGCAGGGTGCCATAGCTGCCACGTCGCTGCTCGCTCTCCGCAGACAGTGGACGAGGGAGGAGCAGCAGCCACGGCGTAGTAGCCCTGATGATATAAATGAAAAAAAAATGTTTTTGGCTTTTCAGAGTTTTCAATCGGTGTTTAGTGTGTTGTGGTGTTTTTTTCAATGCCTGGGTATAAGTCGCAATATTGACATAGTTCCATATATAGCCTGTAACGAATAACCCCTTAATATTTCATACTCGTGGTCGTCTTACCGTCTGCGCGCTGTTATAATGCAGCAACGCCAGGGGATGTGTAAGCGGCACGCGCGTGGCGTAGGCGGCAGCGGTACAACCAGGGGCCCGCGCACCCAGCATTAGCTTGGCTTCTGCGTCTCCCGCCCTCACCATTACCCAGGCGCCGCCCTCCACGATCGCCAGCCGCCGCTCTGTGGGCGGCTGGGAGGAGGACACTGGAATAGAATAGGATCGCCTGGTTGGGATAATTCGTATTTTTTTAGGATTTTGTAACTAAAATGGCAAAAAAACCATTATGCCTGACTGTCAGTCCGTATGTTACTGCTATTTTTTTAATACAACAAGCTATTGTTTAGCCATATAAATTATTTCTAGGTAACCGTAACTTACGTGTATGACAAATAGATAGTTGCCGACTCGCAGATCTACTAATATGCGTATAAAATTTAGTAAAATCGGTATAGCTGTTTTTGTCCCTGTAATTTATTACACCTAGACCTTATGTCTAGATTCTCTACAGACCGAATTACTCATTAAACCAACCCCACTCCAATCCAATTCAGAACATGGCATGGAAATGTAAGAATTTTTTATTGATTCTCGATTTCGGAGCGTAAAGTTTCCCCAAGTTTTAAGAAGCCTCACAGAAAGCTTCTACGCTCATGCCATCCGTCCTGAAATCACTATTGCTCGAAGCCTGACGTATTGATAAGCAATGGCAGCTTTTTTGGGGCTATACCAAACATTTTTTATGAAATCAAAAAACAAACGTGCATACGGCTCACCTGATTGAAACAACCCATGGACACTCGCAACGTTAGAAAAATTGCCGGACTCTTACGCCGTACTCTAGATCATAAAGCATTTTATCGGGCCAAAATAATCTCGTTCTCTGTTGACGGTGGTGGTGGACAAACGGCCTTTGGGATTGGGCTCAATTGAAAGGAATAAAGTCTCCGATATTCACACTTATTTGACAAAACACAGCGGTGCTTCCCGCCGGTTTTCGGTTATACCACACTCACACAGTGTTTTCCGGTTCGTACTAACCTATTCGTGCCAACCATGGCAGAGAATGTAAAAAATGCGCATCAAAAAGTTTTCATACCCTTAGCTATAAAAAGCCAGTCGGTTATAACCAAAGAAAAAGAATTACATTAGCTACCAGAGTATTTCTCAAAATGTTACTAAAATTTTTATGGGTCACATATTTCGTATACTACTTTATCTTGAATAGTATTGTTATTTGTCACAAAGGACCGTTTGATGTTCACAAAAGAATTAAATCTTTTTTTGATCCCTTGACGACTCATACTTGTGAAAAATCTTTAATTTATTTGCAAAAATTGAAACGTTGCCTTACAGACTTGAACCATTTAATAAGGAAAAAATAACCTCCTTACATTAGTTTAAGTATTAGGCTTAGTGGGTAAGACCTTTGGTTCGCACTCTAGAGGGTGCAGGTTCAAACCCCGGTGGAGGCGTGTACCAATGAGAAATTTTCCGATCTCAAGTACAAAATACAGATGCTCATTGCCGTGGGAGAGCCATGGTTTGGCACGAATGGGCCGGCTCGACCGAAGTGATACCACGGCCTTACAGAAAACTGGCGTGAAACGGCGTAGTGCTGGGTTTCGTTCAGTGAGTGAGTTTACCGGTGGCCCAACTACCCTAATCCCCTATTCCATCATAAAGGCCGGCAACGCACTTGCGACTCTTCGGATGTCACGAGCGTCCATGGGCGACGGCAGTCGCTTTCCATTAGGTAACCCGTCTGCTCGCTCAACCCTAAATATCATAAAAAAGCTATAAAATTTGCTACAACAAAACACGATCTTAACAGAGTTATGTAAACAAAATTTAATACATCCTTATGAAAATATGGTTGACATGATATACGAAATGAAATTAATTAGATGGAAGATATTATATTGTACACAATGGGTATGTTCCCAAATAAATAGCTCCCAGATAAATAGGCATCAGCCTATTTCCGTATACAATGTTTATAATTTTGAAGTCGGTACCAGTTAAAAATTTAAATTTAGACAAATCATGACATGTTAGTTGGTACCGACTTTAAAATTATGAAGATTGTGTACGGGAATAGGATGATGCCTCACCGAATTCTAAAACAGACACTATTAAAGAATAAATTTTACTTAATACTTTTTACTTTCTTTTTTATTATTTTTGTTTTTTATTTTGGAGGTCGGTTTTAATTTTTTGTTCAAAATAATAATAATTTATTAAACTCCCTATAATAGGGTATTTCTTAGGCAAAGAAACAAATATACCTAGTATAATATAGTTTCGGGGTCAAAATGTTTTTTTGGAGTTTGCTCCCTCATTCGTCTCCACTTCATACACTGTCTTTTATTTCGGAACAATCTCATAAAATGTATTATGAGCCGACTCACGAACTTTCCATTAGCCACTTATAATTCAGTTAACGGATTTGCCGGGCGAGGGGGGGTGAAAAGTAAGGGGGAGGGTGGATTTAATTTGTCTTCCGTCACGCCGCCGGGAAAGTTTTTGACGTGGGAACGTGGGCGGAAAGAATAAGGTTCCCGCGGGTTTTAGTGATTTACATAGTTGTATCAGACGGCGCGGATCCTGGGCTAAGCCGTAGACCAATTATTTTATAATTCCTCTATGGCTAAACTGAAAAATAGCTTCTGCATATTCTACAACATTATAACATCCAGATGATCTGGACTAGGACTCTACTGGGGACCTGCATAAAGTACGTCGCACGTAAGGTACGTAACGATTTTGACATAGTATGAAAAGGGGGGGTTTTTTAATATTTTTCAATATTTATGTGCAAAATTGCAAATTTGTGACGTCACACGAAGAGGAGCCGGGCTGGGCTGGACTGGGAGGCCCCCGCAGTGGGTGACATGGCGCAATAAAAGTAGCTCCATACCAAAGTTGAGCAAACTGGTTCAAAGGTTTGGGGTTCACGAGGTAACAGACAGACATACTTTCACATTTGTAATGTTACAGATCAAACTAACCTCTCTCCAAGTAGCAGTACGTGTATGGTTGCGCGTGCGCACGTGATCGAGCACACAACGCGCGCGAGGCACCACCGCCGCGCGCTGCCGCACACCGCGCCAGCAGTTCCACCCAGCGCTCTACAACTTTGTCCCTGTGAAGGCAATCTATTAGAATAATAAGCACAATCATTATTAAGGGTGACATTCATAAGCTCTATGTTGGATTCCAGTTAAGGAAAATTGGATAGCGTGAATTTAAATTATGTGCAGCCTGGCCTGGTGAAAGAATTAAACAAACCGAGGAAAATAGTCTAGCAAACACTAATGGCATACCTGCACAAATATCCTGTAGGCGTCATGAACTCAGCCCAGCGGTCGGCTTCTGGTCCTTCGAGCCGGATCTTGCCGTAGCCCACCGGTCCGTCCTGCAGCGCGCAGCCGCCCGCGTCCAGTGCCGGGAGACCGTCCAAGGTGATTAGGTATTCCAGCGACCTTGACCGCATCTGGAATCCGATTACAGGTTTAAGTCAGACTCTAGATAATCGGCAAGCATCAACACAAGCATGAGCAGAACCATAGAGGAATTATACCAATTGACCTATGGTAGTACCTTTTCAACGAGTTGGACAAAAGCGATCATAGACTATGATCGGCAAGCAGAGCCGAGTTCGCCCTCTACAAGATGACCCTCGCTCGCGTATCATCGTTTGTGATCGACGATGTAGCAGAAGAGCCATTAAAGATTGCGTTTCAAGACAAACTATTAGAGACGTCAAGACAAAGTAATCTACGAATTTGATGGATGACTGGCTTAAAACGTTATCTCTAATTGGTGGTCAGCATGTCGCTATCAAAGTCAAGCAGCATGTTCATGTCGTCATGGTGACCACGATAGGTACGTGTAGGATACGAGTAGATACGTACTTAATTGATGTGACATTTGTCGGAAATTCCTTATGATCCGGTTCGTAAAGAATCTTCAAGAATTCGAATTCCACACTCCCATTTAGAAAGCTACCTTTTTCCCTCGATGTAGTGCGATCATGTGTGCGCAGCGAAACCGCGGGTCGCGTTGCCCGGCGCCATCCACCAGGCGCTGCACCAGCGTCTCTACGGAGTATTCCGTCTCGATACTCATGCGACCTGAAAAGGGATGAAGAGGTTTTAGAGAAGGTCAATACTATTAATAAACTATTGAAGAAATTGATACAGTGCCAGTTGACAGACCTACGTCATTTGGTCGGAATATAACAGTTCCATGTAAGTCTTGATCTGGGTTTGACATAAGCGGACCAACTTACTTAAATCCGCAATCTGGCTTTGAATCAACTTTCCTCATGGTACTGTGTAAGCGGTTTTCTAGATAAGACGCCAATTGGTCTTTGTTGGTGTACGAGAGACACATTTTGAAATCTCAATCTCATGACATACAAGTATCATGTGATTGAGATTACACGAACCCGCATATTACGAAGAAAGAATCGTGAAAACATAAACAAGATCTCAGTGACACTAGTTATCAAGTCCATTTTATAGTGGGATTTTACACCGCTTACTGATAAGTTTCGGATAGTCTATCCACAACTTTTTTGACAGATGTTGTACGGAGAATCTGTCAAAAAACTTGTGGATAGCCTAACAGAAACTTTATCTGTAAGCGGTGAAACAGGCCCTAAGTCTCTCTGGTGTTCGTGTGGTCATATACAAGTCCTTGCATTACAGAGACGGAACAGGTGTTTTTGGACTTGTGCTTTAAAGTATCTAAGCACGGGAGACACACGGTCACCGTGCCAGGTGAAAACTCATAGCTACATCACTACTTTACGTCGGCAGGACGACCCAGAACATGTGGAAAAGGACTTAGGCCTACTACGACTATATACTGAAACAAAACCTTTCTGATCATCCTCGTACAGCTTGTCCACGTAATCGTTTAGACAACGCAGCTGGCTGGCGGAGAAGTGCAGGCCCGAAGCCGGCAGCGTCAGGTCCGCGCCAGGCGTCTCCCCAACTGATGATGCAGCGGATCCCATCTGAAGACGCAAATTATCGAATATGAAGGAAATAGTTTAAAGATCGCCTAATATAAAGTTTTAAATTATTGGATATCTGCGAAATTACTCGGAGCCGGTAATGTACGAATCTGGTAGCTTTTTTGTGATTTTTTTTTTCTGTGCTTAATGTGCAAATAGCAAAGGAAAGGTCGATAGATAGACGTCATGCGATTCTTAAATACTTATATACTGATTTGTATTATAACTGTAAATGAGTGGATTTCAACAACTAGCATTTTTTTCTACTTTTGGTTTTTTCATATAACTTGGTGTGCGGTGTGAGTACGTTAGCATGTAACTTGAATCTGGGGGTGAAGTATTTTTTATGCCTTAGGTAACAAATATATTTTTTTATTTAAAGATGTAACGTTTAGTATATGACACCAGAATTTGCAAAATCTCGACGACAGGACTAAATTGTGTCTTTAAAACTTAAATACAATTCTTAGTGCAGTAAAATTGATATATTTTAAAGAGTCATATAACACGACTACATATAGATAAAAATGTAATCGAATATCAAGTTTACATTTAATTGATCTCGATATTGAGAAAAATTGATCAAAGACAAGCCACCAAAATTAGAAATCGCTTATATATTTTTTTTCTAGGAAAATAATTATTATTATGAAAAATAGCTACAGGGCCTTTATACAGACGGTATGCTTTACTTTTAAGACCAAAAATTAAAACTAGATCGAAAGAAAAAATGGTTTCCATCCTTGCCGCGTAAAAAAGCAATTTGGGAAATTCACCCAACTAAATGAAGACAAGAAGTTTATTATGTAATTGCATAACATGAATGTGGCCGTTATATCTAGCATATCCACCTTCGATGTTTTGTCATCTATCATCATAAACTCATCTACCATGGCCATCGGTTATATAATACTGGTGATCCATGGCGCTGCTAACATTGGGCGAAGTGGTTCGCATGACCGGACACACATAATACACTTCCGGCGGACGCACAAACACCATTTCTGTCCTCACAATAATCGCTATTAACTATTGTCGATGAAAATACTAAAATCCAGTAATTGAAACAAGGTTATCATGATGAAGTCGGATATCACAAATATGCGGATAACCGCATCTTTATCTCGAGAGCGGTAATAGCTAGAGAGTTGAAATTTTCACAGCACATGTATTTCTGTTGCCACTATAACAAAAAATTGCTAAAAGCAAAACAAATTAAATATTTAAGAGGAACTCTCATACAACAAACGTGTTTTGCGGAAAGTTTCTTCCTTTTTGATACTAGATGGCACTGTAGTAGAGGTACTTCGCACTATCTCTTTATGAATGATAGACTGTTATAACTATTCAACTTTCTAAATAAATTTTTTAAACAGTTTGCTCTGTACCCATCGTACGCGATTCCAACTTGCTTTTGCCTTTGAGTACCATATGCCAAAATTTTCATTGAAGTTATAAGGCGAGAATTGACATTGAAATTCTAAATGTGTCTCAAGATATATTTAAATCAATGTCTAAATATTTTAATCGATTACCTCTCCAAAGATCCGATTTGACATCTCCAAAGAATTCGGTATCAAGATTAGACTATATTCCTACTTAACTTAAGGACAAATACTTTTTAGTGTTTATTCATTTAATAGTAGGTCCATAGCGCAGCCATACTTTTAAACATTTTTTTTAAACTATGCATAATATTTTACTAAGTTGCTACAAAATAGGAATTTTACATATTTTAAAAGTTTTTTTTACGATAACGTCGAGAAGATAGTTAGGCATATTCGAACACTTAGTCATCGTTTCAAACACAACACAACAATCCACTAAATAAATAGCACACTTATCGGCTAACAACAGGACGTCCACAACTCCACAAGGTCTTGTTTCTCCATCTTAAATGGCTATGTAAGTGATATTTTAGCCACCAATTAAAAAATCCTTACCTATGGTCGGATCAGAAAAACTTGGAACTGAATTTCATACAAATTTTGACATGTTAAAAGTTTAGTTCCGAGTTACGGCGATATAGCATTTGTATTATAATAATATAATTTTTTCTAGAGATCGCCCTGCCGTCAAAATTAGACCATTATTATTTCTCATTTTAATTACAGACTTAAATTTGGCACAAAGGTAGTAAGGGACCCTTTATTAAAGTACGTCACAGATAAAGGGGGAGGGGGGAGCTAGTCGTCAAATGTGACATGGTGTGACATAAGGGTGGGGGGCCTTTCTAGTTTTGTGATATCACATTTTAAATTTTGAAATTGAAACTCGAAATATTGATAATATGGTTTTCATTTTTTGGTGTAAAATTATAAATTTTGTGACGTCACAATAGGGAGGTGGGATCCTCAGAAATGTAACCACCTATGTCAAAAGGGGGGAAGAGAAACCATTGAATTTTATTATAAAAAATCAAATACTTCAACCGTCAAACAAAAGAGTATTTCGTGTATGATTATCGTGTCATGTCAAAATATTGTTGTGTGCGTAACATTGTATTTATTAAAATTAATAACTTAATGCAAGATTGAAGCATATTTAAAAATCATATTGGTATTCCACGCTTCTCCTCCATATCATCTACTTATAGCTCGGAGAAATTTCATGCTTTTACATCTACGCCTCATTCGTAAAAAGGGGTACAGAGTTTTCCACTCGCGTATTAAGCGTAGCTTGGTCGCTTTGCATTATTAATTGAAATGCAATTCAGTTTCAGTTTACATTACTACAGTGAGCATCCGACTCTGGATTGGATAACTGGAATACTGTTAATCTGATTTTATAATCGTTACCTTAATGCAGCCATCTACATAATCATCGATGTTCGTTGTTCGTTATTCGTCACGATCATCGTGCAAGCGTCCACATAATCGCCCGTAGTACTTTGCCAACTCACCAACCAAAGAAAATACAGAGTGTGACAAAAGAAAGTAAAGATAAATCTTTAAGAAACGTGTGTGTCCCCGATATAGACCTAACTGTGAAACAAGCAGTGCTGAAAGAAAAAAATATATTGTACCCAAGCGGTGGAACAGTTGAGTTTGCACATACAAATCACAAAAAACTACTTTCACAGTTTCATATTAGGGACACATACGATCCTTAAAGTTTTATCACTTACTCTTATTACAACCTGTATAAACGAATATCGGCGGACAAAGGCGAAGTATGCCCTCTACACAAACGTACTCGCTTGTCATCGTCTGTGTTCGTCGATTATGAAGAGGAGCCATCAAATCTTGTGACCAGCCTCACGTGCTCAAAAGCAGCCTGTACCCAATGAGTTATCGTCATAGATACCAGTACGACACGTTGTTAGAGGCCGACTCGCTCGACCGGAACGGAACACAAAAACGCGCGTTTTTAACGCGGAATATGCTAACGCTGCGGTGAATTTACGAGATTCATTTCCTAATTAATTATTATAAAGTCTGTCTAATTTGTAATTTGTACAACCTCGGAGCTATGCGCGAGCTGGGATTACAGAATAATCTATTATATAAAAATGTAGTCGGGTTTTCCATCCTGACGCTATAACTCCAGAAGGCATGAACCTATTTTCAGGGTTTTGCATTTGTTGAGAAGGTCTCGGGCTCCGTGCGGTTTATAGCAAAGAAAATTCAGAAAATCCCTACGAGAAAAGCAGGAAAATAGGGAAAATCATTTCTTACAAATCTTTCTTACAAATAGCGCCATCTCTGATACATAGCATGCGCTACAACGACGCCTGACTTGACGCTTAAAAATAAAATATAATAGCCTGGTAACCTTGCCCAAATTAAAGTCAGAGATTAAATTGAGAATAGATACAATTTTTTAAAACTTACTCTACACGATGGATTTAAATATTTATTGTCGAGTTTCGACAACAGGGCGACCTCTGGTTGTCATAAAATTACGAACCATCGTAAAATCTGATAGTCAGAAGTCCAAAAATCGGATTAAAATAGCACGGATCCTGGTGTCGTGACATGTTACTCACCGAAATGTAACTTGTAAGTTTTATTTTTAATAAAATAAGGGCGTAATAAAATAAACGAGTAAACGGGCTACCTGATGGAAGGCAACTACCGCCGCATATAGACTCGCAACAGCAGAAGAGTTGCAGGCGCTTTGCCGGCCTTTTAAGATATTCCCTCTTAAAAAACTCTCTTTTTGAAGGTTTGCTGGTTGTAGCGGTCCGGAAATACAGTTGGTGTTATACAATTCAATGCAACTGAAAAATTCAATGAACTATGTATTTATTGAATTTTTCAGTTGCATTGAATTTCCAAGAATCAAGATCATTTATTCACAGATATTTTATATTCGAAGCAACAAATAAACAATTTTTTACGTGTTTATAGAATGGAATATGAACGTCCAAAGGCTGGAAACGAGTTTTTAGCTAAATGCCCGGTTTACATTTTATTAAGTACAGTAGCAAGTTAACAAAACCGTCAGCTGAAAATTAAGTAGTAAGTATTAAGTGACGTTCAAACGTAGGCGAGTTAAATAATCATAAGCTGCTGGTTCAATGACAAGATAAATCAAACAAATTAACAACTTACAACTTAACTCGATATACTATATAATATACTATACGCGGCCGGCGGAGATTAAATACTATTTTTTTTAAATGTCGTAATACTGGTAACCCTAATTTTCTACATGTCCTTTTTTCTTTCCCTTTCAGTGGCACGCTAACTGATATTCTACCGGATACTTAATCAAAGGCACAATGCGTGCCTAACATTTCAAAAAAATGGCCACATGATATGGGTCAAAAAATTGCGTTTTTTTCTCTTTCGTACGCAAGCAATACGTAATTAACTAACTCTTTCATGTGCAAATGAAAAGGAAATATACAGCAGTCTATGGCTTCTCTGTGTACGATGACTGCAGTGTGTACGCAAAAAAGAAACACTCGTCTTCAAGCCGTAAGCGCTTGTTATTAGTATCCCTATTCTCTATGCAGTGTGGCTTGTTTTGTTTGTTTGAGCCCTTGCTACTTTTTTTAATCTGTGCTTCAAACTGTTAATCAATT
This sequence comes from Cyclargus thomasi, assembly GCA_026546445.1. Lineage (NCBI taxonomy): Eukaryota > Metazoa > Arthropoda > Insecta > Lepidoptera > Lycaenidae > Cyclargus > Cyclargus thomasi. The sequence goes on from JAOTAV010024498.1 coordinate 21,435, forward strand.
ATTCTTACTTCTGTTCTGTCCATACGTAGTAACTAGTAACTAGTAGTAGACTAGTAGTCACTAGTCAGTAGACAGTAGTCCATAAAGAAAGGCTGTTTCCTTAAGGCCGATTTACACTTGATTTAATTTAGTTGCGAGTTATCTTGCGAGATCGGCGCGTTTAGTTAGTTTTGACGTTTGAACGTCGAGTCGAGTTAAGTTGTAATTTGTTAATTAAGTTGGCTTGAACAGAAAGCGATCCTATTTTTTGGTAAGTTAAGTGCGAAGTGCTATCCCTCTCTCGTCTCCCGCACCTCGCTAACATAACTCACCAGCGTGTAGACGTCTGAGTTCAGTACAATTCACTTTATAATATTTAATTTATCAAAAATTTTGATACAATAGATATTTAGTTGAGTAAAATATTAAATTTAATTAGTTTCTAGGCAGTATTTGAGCAATTTATGGAGACTTATCTTGTTATCGAACCAGCAACTTATGATTACTTAACTCGCCTACG
>JAOTAV010024509.1:0-21931 GCA_026546445.1 Cyclargus thomasi
GGTTCTACACGGCGGGAACAAACATCACGCAAAGGTGCACTTTGATGCAATCCAAATTGCACCCTCAGTTCATGGCGAACGATTGAAAATAGCTATACTCGATGGACACCATTTACAACATTAATATCTAAGATGCACCATCAATTCAATCTCACGCCATGAACTGAGGGTGCAATTTGGAGTGCGTCAAGTTTCGTGTTTGACAAACCCAAACCATTTACAACATTAATATCTAAAATGTACCTTGAGTTCATTTGCGTTAGATTAAAAATGTATTGCATCATCACCTTTGCTTAATTTGTTATTAACTAGTTGTTATGCTTTGTGTCATAAAATATTTTCATACGAACTTTCATCCCCTATTTTATCTCTTTGGGGTTTAGTATTTATCGAAATCCTTTCTAAAGTGATGATTACGTCGATATATTATGTCGGATACATATACTGACGTACACATACCAAATTCTAGCCTGCCCCCCTAGACAAGTGTCAAGCGAGTATTATTGACGATAATCGCTTGGCGTGTTTTGTACGGGACTGTCATAGACGAACAAAAAGTCACGTGATTTAGTCCAGTTCAAATATGTCAATTCCATACAAAACAAGCAAAGCGATTATCGTAAACGTTAATCGCTTGCCACTTGTCTAGGAGGACAGATCCGTTCAGTATTACTTTGACAGATTATTACGTCAGTCAGTCTGTGTTTTTTTAACATTAAGACTACTTGTGCTGTGCAACTCCGTCCGCGTGATAACTTTCCTCATGAAATTTTTCTACAAATTTTAATTTTTTTTTGCTACGAACCTCACGTAACCCGAGACCTTTCCAACGAATGCAGAACCGTGGAGGTCGGTTCGTACGTTCTGGAGTTACATCGTCAAGAAGGTACTCGTAAACCCGACTTATTTTATAAAATAGATTTGTAGAGTACTCGCATAAAAACGGTGTTTAAGGATCTCGCTTGCCGGCCTTACACTACACTAAGAAAAGTACGACTTAACAATACTCTATGTAACAGACGTAGCAAGCTCTACCATACTGTATCTCAGTACAAGAGCCATGAACGGACGCGGCAGCTTCGATTACAAACTGATTATACAATTACATTATTACAGCTCATTATTGCAGTAATAGTTATTATTATAACTATCAGTTACCTAAACAGTTAGTATGAACTATCAGTTAACTGAAATGTCAAGGAGATACCGCGTTATGGCTGCTACAAGTCGGGTGAATTCCTCTGTAACGGCTTTTAAATTAGTTTATGTGGAGGAAATTTATGGCATATTTTACTGCTATCTAAAGCTTTATTTGACAGGTGTTGTATGGAGAATCTATCAAAAAAGATGCGGATAACCTAACCGGAATTGAAAATTTTTTTTTGTGTTGGTTATTCCATTTAACGAGGAAGGCTATAGGCTATATAACATCACGCTACGACCAGTAGGAGCCGAGCAGTAATCAAATGAGATAATTTATAAAGTTTCACGCGGACGTAGTCTCGGTCAAGAGTTAGCCATTTACATACTGTTCACTTAGAAACTTCCAATAGATTAGTTTATCGTAACAATTTTCAATTTTTACCCCATGACGTATGTAGACAGGCAATATCAGATAGTTCTTTATGTAAAGCCATAATGGTTAGGTTCGCATGTTCCTCGAGGTAAACATGATCACTTTCACTCCGTAGTTGGTGACGCGGGCGGTGCGGGCGGTGCGGGCGGCGCGGTGCGGGCGCACGCCCCACTGACCCCTACACTGTGTAGTCTTCAGTCGCGCCTCATTAAGCTACATCTTAGTACTGTTTATGTGATATTATAATCTATATATTAATACGAGAGCTGAAAACTTTGGACCCCATTTTACGAAAGACGCGTTGATATAAAAGCATGAATTTTCTCCCAGTTATAGTTGATATGGAGGAGGAACGTAGAATACAATTATTTTTTTAAAACATTCTACAATTTTGATTTATTATTAAAAAAACTTACTATATTTTGACATGACACGATAATCATACACGAAATACTCTTTTGTTGGTTGATGTACGATTTTTTTAAATAAATTGTAATGGTCTGGTAACGAGACTTATGCCAAATTGAAGTCTGTGATTGTTTTGCAAATAGATTATAGATTTTTTAAAAGCTCCTCTACACGATGGATTTAAAATTTTATGGTCGAATTTCGACCACACGGCGACCTCTAGTACATGGTAAGATCTAAGACGTTGTCATTTGTGGTCGATCCGAAATATTTCGATAGCGAGATGCAGAACTATGTGCCATCACCTTCATCATCAACATTTCTACTATCATCGTTATGATGATGTTTTGGGTGAGTTTAGCGACTACTTTGTATATAGTAACTACGTAATTTGTATATAATAATGATTATGTTTTTGTTTTTGTGAGAGGCATACGCAGTATATGCTTAAACAAAGGAACGGATATCGATAAAAGCTTCCTTCCTCGACAATCTGGTAGTGAGATGTTAAACCTGTGAACTGTCTAGTTTTTTTTTTTTTAACAAATTGTATAGGCTGAAATGATAAGGTATACTACCTTACCTAATTAGAAAACTATAAAAATGTATATACTTTGGCTGCTATAAGTTGAACCTAGCATTTATTTTTACTAGCAATATTATTCCGACCTAGCCGGTTATTTCCAGTTAAAGTTGCACTACAATTGGATGCGATGTTTTTGATGCTTAATCGCAAGTATTATAACATTTCTGATCTTTTGCTCTTTTATGTGAGACAAGACATGTTATTTATCTAAATAAATTATATTTTTATAAAAGATGTATGAAAATACCATATAATAAGATATATTTAGAGTCTGATTTTGATTATAGCAAATAATTTATACTGCGAAATACGTACATTGTACATTTTTATTTATAAGAAACAACACTTTGTTCTTTAAATCTTAATAAGAATAACACTTAAGATTTTACAAAAACTTATATTGGAATACTCGCGTTTAGGTCTCATGATCTCATAAATGATCAAAATCGTTTTCACCACTGCACTTGTATGATACCGTCTACAGATTTTTTGAATTTAGAATGTTTTTTCTAGGTTCTTGTGGTGGTGTAGGAGGGACTTGTGTTACGGGTACCAAACAACGGAAATATATTTAATACTTTTATACTATACACATATTTAATACACATCGATGACCTAGAAACTTTAAAAAACTTTCTGTTCCGTCGGCGGGATTCGAACCCGCGACCACCAGCGTGAGCTGCCGAGGTTCCCAACCATTACGCCACAGAGGTCGTCTTATTAACTTTGTATTTATATCGCACGAGTCTGGTTGTCTATACTAATAATGCGCGCGCTAATCTCAGGAGCTATTGGCGAAATTGAATTTTTTTTTATTGTCCTCTGTTTTATATTGGTTGTCCATTTACCAAGAAAGGCTATAGGCTATATAACATCACGCTACGACCAACACGAGCCAAGCAGTAATCAAAAAAGTTTACAAAAACGGGATAATTTACAAAGCTGCACACGGACGTAGTCACAGGCAAGAGCTAGGATAAGATATAAGATACTTAGACAAGTGTCAAGAGAGCTAAAATCGCTTGGTATGTTTTTGTATAGGACTTTCACAACATTGTCGAACGACGACTAGATCACGTGATCACTGACGACCTCTGTGGTGCTGTGGTTGAGCTTTGGTAGCTCACGCCGGGGGTCGCGGGTTCGAATCCCGCCGACGGAACAGAAAAAAAATAGTTTTTCAATTTTCCTGGGTCAGGGATGTATATTAAATATGTGTATTATATAATAAAAATATTAAATATGTGCGTCCATAGATATTATTATATATTATTATTATTTTCGTTCGTCTACGTCAATCCGATACAAAAACACGCCAAGCGATTATCGTAAACGATACTCGCTTGACACCTGTCTAGGCGGGCTGGGGCCTAAAATAGAATTGTGCAATATACATCGCATGAGTCTGCCAGGTACATATAAAGATAATATTATCTACGCATCTAATAGAATGAAAATTTCTATAAAAATTCTTTTAGAGATCTGAAACAGAGCGGGACAGACGATATAAGATAAAATGAAAATTAACAATAATGTTATGTTAAATACCGTTACGTTCTTGAGTTTCTAAAATATTATATTGCGTTACTTTTAGTCGCTGAGAAAAGTAATAAGAGGAATCGTACATTTTGCCGCGTGACTCCGTTTGTCCACCTCCACCGTCAAGCGAGAACGAGATTATTTCGGCCAGATAAAAAAAGTAAAATCTGTGTCGGGTGCTGCGGACAAAATGATATGGCTGACAGCATTACCACGCTATGTGCACGTCAATTTTCTGTGAGGCCGTGGTATCACTCCGGTCGAGCCGGCCCATTCGTGCTGAAGCATGGCTCTCGTACAGAAACTGCACCCTCTCGAGTGCGAACCAAAGGTCTTGCCCGTTAGGTCACTGAACTCCTCCCAAACGATTGAACCGATTTTGATGAAATTATTTGTAGGTATTCAAGGGTATTTGAGAACGGTTTAGATTCGCAAACCAAGACCGGCTGGACAACGTTTGTCGGGTTAGCTGGTAATTAATATTTACGTACTTACAATCATATATTTTATCAGTGACCTCTCTCGTGTATAATTGTGCGTTATAAGATCAAAACACATTGTCCTGTGATAATGCCGCTCAATTAGCATTCAACATTATTAACTTTTCATAATGGTTTCTTATCAGCAACTAAATTGTTATGTCACACGTTGATGTTCAGAAAAATGACAGCAACTTCGTACCCTGTTTAGGGGACAAGCGAGCAGACGGATTACCTGATGGTAAGCAACTGCAGTCGTCGTGGCATCTCGACTCATGGACACTCGTGACATCCGAAGAGTCGCGAGTGCGGCCTTTATGAATGAATAGAGATAGGGGATTAGGGGGGTCGGGCCACCGGTAAATTCATTCACTGAACGAAACACAGCAGAACGCCGTTTCACGCCAGTTTTCTGTTAGGCCGTGGTATCACTCCGGACGAGCCGGCCCATTCGTGCCTAAGCTTGGCTCTCCCACGGCAATGAGCATCCGTGAAGTACAATCTATGTCGGGTCCTGTGAGCATCCGTATTATGTACTTGAGATCGGATAAAGTCTCATTGGTACACGCCTCCACCGGGGCTCGAACCTGCACCCTCTCGAGTGCGAACCAAAGGTCTTACCCACTAGGCCACGGCCGCTCTAATACCCCCAAGAGGATATAAATAGGATAGTTAGATATTTGCAAGAAAATTAACAAAATGAGTTGCTCTAAGGTTATGCTTAATCAGAATTTTTAGAGAGGCTGAGCATTATCGATTCAAAGGAAAAACTTATCCCGCAGTTTGATAACTGTATCGAGTTCAAACGTTGTTAATTCATAAGGCAGCGTCTCACGTGACCCGACTGTAATGACACATCCGGAACAGTCGCGGGAAAAAATTATGTTCGTACGTTCCAATGATAAGATCCGAGTTGTATCATACAAAATTAATTTAATAAAAAGTCAAAGATCGTGAGAAAAATACAAATATTTTCACGAGATTGCCGACTAAGAAAATTGAGGGGATTTAAATTTCTATCAAAATTTCGAAGGCACCTAATGCCTGCAGATTTATTTAAGAGGCAAAAAAATCCATTTTTTTGCTACAAGACTATCCCTCTTCGTTTTAATTGCGTAAATCCTCTTAAAAGCGATTTCTGTCGATAAAATCTTTTCTCTTTTTTAAAGATATTCGGCCAAATTATAAAAATGTCTATAAAAAGCTGACCTGGTAATATTTTTGCTGGTAATATCTTTACTAATTAGTAAAGAATTTAAGGCGTAGTTGAGACTTCAAACAAATTATTGGAAAATCTTTTGCAAGGTAAGTCATAATTTTAATCTTTTTTAATCGGATGGGATTAAAGAGAAATAGAGAGATGTTCAAGATAATATTTAACTTTATATTTTGAGCATTTTGCTGCCTATAAAGTACTTGTTTCGTATTCCTAAAAATATACAAACATAGAAAACAAAATAATATTCGCAATTACCTTCACTGCCAACAAAGTTTAATGGACGGAAAAATTGAGGAGATTGAGTTATATTCTAAAACGCACACGTGTAATAAAAACTTTTTTATTGTTATAATAATTTCACGCTTTTCCTAAAAAGTACTGACATTACGGCATTCTCGGATTTAGGGTTGTCTAAAATATGATATGTTATGTAGTATGGTTGACTAAGACAAACTAATGACTTACTTTCATAAGTACTTACTGTCATAAACATTTTTGAGCACCATGTAGGTTTTTTAAAGACTTATTTTTTGACCGATGGTTTTTCTGCTCAACTTTCATTATTAAGATTTTCCCAAAAACTATCAAGAAAAATATACAAAAACTATCAATAAAAATATTGCATATATTTGGCAATCACCAGTTAGGTGGTTTATTAAAAATTTAGTTTCTTTTAACGTCGCACGTGGCAACCCTACCCGTATGTATTTCGTACAAAGCTGAATTAACGACTTAATAATTCAGCTTTGTTTTGATATGCACTGTAATTACGTGCGGAAGTTTGTTAATAACGAAGTGATGTAGTCTGTTTTAGTTATGGAAATGATTCTCTAGTATTATATAGGTGTTACCAAAATCATTACCATCATATTGAGAATCTATTGGTACAGTAATTATGTAGTGTAATGCGTATCTGTGTCAAATTAATTTACGAAAGTATACATGTAATTTGAATTTGTTGATAGATTCAATTATACTCTAACGGTTACATTGGGCAATATATGTAGGCGTCGACAAAGGCGTGGTAGAGTTCTGATTTTTTATTTTACACAGAACATTTTTATTTTCTTTAAAAGTTTTATTTAGTCAAAACATATCATAGATAAGTATCTATGATATGTTTTGACTAAATAAAACTTTAACCAAGTGGTTAATTAAAAATAAAATATTATTATACATTTCTTTTTTATGTTTATGAGCAACAACAAACTAATGTTTTGATTTTATATTTACGTATAAAAACAAAAACATCACTTTGTTTTATTCGATGTCAAAATATATGAAAAACGAATAATTTAGTGAAATACAGCGATTAAATTTTGTTATAAAGCTGTAGCTATGCTGTAGAAAATATATTATTCTTTTACTGATAGACAGAAACCTTTACTTATATATGTTATAACTCCTAATTAAATTATAATCATATTTCAAATACATTTTCATTAAAGAAGAAGTTTTCATTTTTTACTCATCTGCCTTTGACGACGAGTATGAATGACTTGTTCGAAAACAAAGATGTTTTTTTTTATCAGCGCTGGACAAAGCAGTACATTCTCTTCTGCTAGCTTTAATTTATTTCCAATAAGGATTGTTCAGGGCAATACGTTTACAGCTCGAGTATTTTCTCTCAACGATCATGGAGCTCTCATAAAGACTGATCAGTAGCGAAAAACGGACCTTCTTTAATTGGAAATAGGTTTTAATAACCTTATTGGTTTCCATTTATAAACTCGGTTAGACACGGCTAAGTTGATTAGCTCTTATTTGTAAATTTTATTAATAATTTATTAATAATTTGAGTGAGTTTTGAAAGGAATTGCATAAATTGCTAATTAAAAAAACACGCTACCCAACTGTTTGTTTTCGTGTTAAGCTGAAGTTGCTTGTAACTGAAGGAATCTTTGGTAGTAATAGTTTAGATAAAAAATGTGTTAACTTACAAAATTGTATGTTATTATAAAGTTGCATACAGTTAGGATTGGACTATAGATTTATATAAGATTCACTGTAAAAATATGTTGTAAGTGAAAAAAAATCTGTAGTAAAATAAATAAAAATGATTATTTATTTATTGACATTAATGAGGTATATATATATATATAAAATTGACTATCTTAAAATTTTTATTAACATTATGTTCTTTCTAATTAGTCTACGCCCCCTGGACTGAAATGCAAGACGCCGATTAATTTAAAATACTTCTTTAAAAAACTACACAACTTCACAGTAAAAACATCTACAACATAATATTTAATTTCCGCTGTGTAGGTTAAGCACGCCGAATAACGTATCCGGTAAGCGCCACTAGTACCCCATAAAACCTCACTATAAACCCAAGATGCTCCTGGGATAGCTTAGTCGCGTTACCGCAGCACAAGCCACATTTATGTTGTATCATTTACTAATATTAATAACTGTAAAATATCGGCACGTAGAGTGCAATAATGAGTAATAATATACTATTTTTTTAAATGACATTTAGGGGGCAAACGAGCAGACGGTTTACCTGAAAGTAACTGCCGTCGCCTATGGACACTCGTGACATCCGAAGAGTCGCAAGTGTGTCGCTAGTTTTTATGAGGGTATAGGGATTGGAAATAGGAATAAAGGATTAGGGAAGTTGGGCCACCGGTAAACTCACTCACTCAACGAAACACAGTACAACGCCGTTTCACGGCAGTTTCCTGTGAGGCCGTGGTATCATTGCCGGTCGAGCGGGCCCATTCGAGCCGAAGTATGGCTCCCCCACGGTAAGAAAACACCCTTTATAAACACGCCCTTGTTTCATTTCATATTCCTAAACTTAATATGATTTTTGTATAGTTTAAAATCTTATTGATATTAGTTACTGGGTAGTATTAAAATACTTCGGACAAAAAAATTTAAGATGGCAAATGGCCGACTGTTATATAAATCTGTGACAGTTTTGTACACCGCCGACAGATGAGTATTCCTATTTTTGCCACTGAGCGCGCTGTGCGCACCTACATTGCAACCAATGAAAAGCGCAGGAGTTATATTATAACTTTAAGGGAGTTATATACAAAAATGAATGTTATACCATATTCGTAGTGAGTGTTACGATCAACACGTGAAAATCGTTGGACGATTCAGTTCAGTCGTTTTGAAATTATAAGCATACCTCTTTATAGATTTCTGAATAAATTTGAAACGAATGTTTTAAAACTTTGCCCTATATTATAATCTGTGCTTCAGCGCCGGATATAATTTTAATTTTAGCAATAATAGCATAAGTAAAATGTAGTATCTATTACACCACAATTATTAAACAAATACACCAGAAAAGCTAATGGATATGATATAACTTAAAGCTCATAATCATAATAATTGCTATAACAATTATCAAATTACGTTGAGGTTGTAATTTTACACGCCACCCTAATTTAACAAACACATTTCGGCTTTAAACTTTGCACTGCAAATAAGCGTACAAAAATGCTTGACGCTTCAATCAATTTGATCAATATCGAATACCGCGCTAAGTAATTTAATATAATGTAAGTAATTACCGTGGTATTTGGTTATAGCGTTTGGCATTTGGTTACAGCGACAGGCATTCAGTTAAGCGTCGCTTGCGAACCCGGTTACTATCGCAACCACTCACAGCTAATTACCAATAATGCGCTTAAGAAGCCAGCTTGAGGCATAATTAATTGTACTGATAAAAGATTTAATTTTTTTGACGTGCCATTACGTTCTACTCGTATGACGCAAAGTCGATGCGCGACCCGTCATCTTTTTCGATTATAGCGTATTCGCCTCTTTTAAATAAATAATATAACTGTTATAGTAGGGGAGCCCCAGAGGGATGTTTTGGTTTACTCGAGCATGTCAGATTAAGCTAGTGCAGGCTTTCTACATTTCTCTGGTTATCATGATTTGGCTCTTAAAAAGCTATTTTTAAGTACCAAAATGTCATCGAAATCGTAAGATTAAGATAGGAGGTATTAAAAATACGCCAAAGAACACGTCTATGTAAACCATTGATGATTTAAATGTAAGGCAAGCCTGTAAAACATAGAAAAACAAAGCTTTATATTTTCATAACCAAGCTTTCCAGATAGTTTATGTCACATTCAACAAATTCCTTTAGGCCTTGCTGTCTAAAAACGTCTAATAAATGTTCCACGTAAACATTTATTTCGATATTGCTGTAGCTTCTTATCCCATCGCTAAAATAAAAAATATAATATAAATATAAGTTATGTTTTTCAACGTTTAACCGGATTCACAAAACGTACTAGGTCTCCACGACCTTGAAGTTAATACAAGAATAACCTCCCCGGTGTATGTATCAAATTTCTACAACAAAACCTGCTGGCGCGCGTTGACTCCTAATTCCTCAAAAAACGGATAGATTCCAGTCGCCTCTTTTTTTCCATTAATAAACAAATTCTCGTTGACGAGCGATGAGAGTTGACCTTATTGTGATGACCTCTGTGGCTTAGTGGTTGAGGGTGTGGGAGATGAAGCGTAAAGGATTTTTCCAAACGGTAGCGGGTTGTTTAGTGTTATCATAAAAAAATTTTAACGGATTTTAAAAATAAAAATAAGGTAGCTGTATAGAATTATCTGATAGATAAATATTGCAGGGGCGGTAACCTTTTAGTCAATATAAGAAGATTTCTTCACAATTCTTTCAATAGAGCTAAGCTTTGATAGAGTAGATTAATCTCAAGTTACCTAAATCTATCAAGTGGCTAGGGCGAACCAATCACACTATAAAAGTTATTTCGGACTTAATCCTTACAAATTCAACAAAACTGAAAGACTAGACTCGACTTTGAGTTCAAGTTTAAGCGGATCGAATATTTTTCTTTTTAGGGTTCCGTACCCAAAGGGTAAAAACGGAACCTTATTACTAAGACTTCAATGTCTGTCCGTTCGTCTGTCTATCTCCAGGCTAAATCTCAATAACATATTTTATAGCTGGAGACTAGAAATTTTCACAGGTTATATATTTCTGTAGCCGCTATAACAATAAATACTACAAACAAAATAAATTAATGTTTAGGTATAGCTTTGATACAAAAAACATGTTTGACATTTTGTTCTATTGATACTAGATGGCGCAGAAGTATATTGATACTAGGTATGGTTATATGACCTTTTTACATCTTTGTTATGACATTTATTTCTACCGGTTCTCTTCGCAAGGTTAGTTTTTACAACCAGTAGTATGTCAACATGTAGACATTCTAGAACATTTGCTTCAATAAATTTGAAATCGGAAACAAATGTTTTTTTTATTTAAATTTTTATTAATATTGAATAGTTTTTCCACAATTGTATTACACTGAAAACTTAAGCGGTAGAAAACTTGTAAGCTCAGACTCCCTCATATATTTTTTAAACCCTTATAAGAACTAAATTCCTAGAATAATGGCCACATTAAAAGAAGATCAGCTATTTTGATAACTTTTCCAATAACCATTTTGTGTTCAAATGGTCAGTCAGCCGTAATAGCTTTTACACATATCACTTTGGAAATTGTAATATTATCCTAATGATAACATTTCTCGCACTAGGTACCCACTTACTTCTATTACAAAGTAATGTATAAAAATATTGTTTTTGTAATATCAAAAGAGTATACCATTAGATACCCCGTCTATTTTAATCCCACTAAAGCTTTATTTCCTTACTTACTATTTTCCAAAAAAAAAAACAAAGATTTTCTATACTCCAAATAAACTTTATGCTTGTTGATTTGTTAATTTTTCTGTTCCGTATGTGCGACGTACAAGAAAGACGCTGCATTTTTTTTAATAATAGAGTCTTGACTCTACTATATTATAGATCTTGGTTTTATAGAGTATTTTCTTTCTCGCTCATTGTAATCTCAAAGATAATATCTTAGACACTTTTTGTTTCATAAAATCTCAAATCACAACATTAACATAATATTACTTTGCTCATCCGGTTCAAAGTTTGCAGAAAGCCACTGTGCAAAAATTTTCGTATACGTACTAAGAGATAAGTGAAGGAAAATGGTAAGTTGCTGCGTGATTGAAATTGTGATTATAGATAGTGGAAAATAAGCACAAATTTAAACAATACCATTGATGTCTGTTTCAAATTGTGACAACGCAGTTACGTTGACCTAACCGTACAATTTTTTTAATGGGCAATAAAAATATTTAGGGAGCAAACGAGCAGACGGGTCACCTGATGGAAAGCAACTGGCGTCGCTCATGGACACTTGCGACATCCGAATAGAGAATAGGAATAGGGATAAGGGATTAGGGAGGTCGGGCCATGGGTAAACTCACTCACTGAACGAAACACAGCACAAGGCCGTTTCACGCCAGTTTTCTGTGAGGCCGTATTATGTACTTTATTTATGTAAGCAACAATTGCAAAGTTGTTAATGCACACGGTGCGCACACTTTCGGGCATTATTGCATTTTGTATCTGGAACATTTATTTTCTTCTGTGTAAAACAAACCCATGTCGGTGGAACTTCTTCGTCAATTCTCCTTGTCCTTTGCCATCATTACAACGCGTCTAAGCTAAAACTGAAGTTTGTTACGAACTGTTTTTTAGAATTTTGTCATACGAACTTTTTATAATGTTTAAATTACACATTTTTAGAGTTTCGGATGAAAAAGACTCAGACGGATTCCTTATAAACTAGTTATGTCATTTTTTCAATTAAATTATTATTATTTTTTTGTTCGTCATTAAAATAAAAAAAATACTGTATAAAAAATTTTACATATTTGCTGCCGCGGTATGGGCGAGTCCGAGTCGTACTTGGACGTTTTTTTATACATAATAACCATAAACTAAGGATTACGAATGCCAAAATTACATGATGGAGTTCTAAGTTGTTTCAAAGGTGACAAATATAAGTGTGCGTGCCGAACATAATTTCATTAGCCACCGCGGCTAATAATCCTCCGTGAATTGTGACATTTAGCAAGTTTCATTGTAATTTTTAACACGTGCCCTAGGTGAAATTGAAATCGTGTTGATAAGGTGCGTCAAGCGATTGAACATTTATGCAAAGGAGATTAGCTTGTAAAATATTTATGTTTTGTTTGGAAATATACTTTAAACACGAAACACGAGAAGCGGGGAAACTTTGTTATTTTGTTTGGAAGCAAAATGTACACGACTTAATATGGAGATTCTTGTATACGGATAACACGGAAATCGTTTATTGCTATTATAACATTGAAATAAATTTTACACACCACAGAGGCGTGTACCAATGAGACATTTTCCGATCTCAAGTACATACGGATGCTCATTGCCATGAAAGAGCCATGCTTCGGCACGAATGGGCTTCCTCGAATGGAGTGATACCACGGCCTCACAGAAAACTAGCGTGAAACGGCGTTGTGCTGTTTTACGTTCAGTGAATAAGTTTACCGTTGGCCCAACATATCATAAGAAAGAGGCGTTGTACTTACATCGCCTCAATTGTCAAGTGGATTAGAACGTGTTTTCTTGGTTTCGTTCCCACTTTAAAACGAATTTTGTTACCATATAAATTAAGTGTGTGCTGGTTTTCTGGTTACCTGATTATCTGAAAAGAAAAGGCCCATCTCTTGATTTCTTTGCTAGTCGTAACAAACCTTCCACTAGAAAGGTTAGACATGACTTTACTATTGCATTCTTAGGTTTCTACTAAAACTTAGGTAGCCTACTAAGGTAACGAGACTGAAGAATGAAAGTGTACTATTGCGTACTGCGTACACATTGTCACTCTTACGTAGCTGTTGCTATTTCAATAAAATAAGCTACTACTACGAATCGCTTACTTAAATTAATTGTTAAAATTGAAACTTGAGTTAATTTTCAAAAAATTAAAGTGCATTGATTTGTTCGAAACGAATGTAGCCAACGTTTTTGGCAACAACAGGCAAAGCGTAAATCAAGTATAAAACAATGCTGTGAAAAAGGTGTGTTTTTAGATTTTTTGTAAAGATTTATCGCTGTGAGCTGTAATGAAAGGAAGGAAATTAAAAAAAATATTAACAAATAGTCTCTTTTGTAACATAATACTGGAATATATTCTTAGAACCGAACGGTATAGACACGATTGAAAGCGAGACTCGTCTTCGTTGTCAGAATATGAAGCAGTTTCTTGGTAATCCATAAGTTGCATCGGCAATATAATTTACTATCGAGAAATCATTCAACTCAAATTAATCTTTTGCCGTGGGAGAGTTATGCTTCGGCACAAATGGGCCGGCTCGACTGGAGTGATACCACGGCCTCACAGAAAACTGACGTGAAACGGCGTGGTGCTGTGTTTTGTTCAGTGATTGAGTTTACCGCTGGCTTTTTAAACTCAATCACATACCTCGTTCCTATTCCCTCGTAAAAAAGCCAGGCAACGCATTTGACACTCTTCAGATGTCGCAAGTGCCCATGGGTGACGGCAGTTGCTTTTCATCGGCTAACCCGTCTGGTCTCTTGTCCCTTAAATATCATAAAAAAGGAATGATAATTATTAATTCTTTAAAAAAATGCCTAATCACCCCCTCTCAAATCAAAATACCCTCAGTGCTACCATAAAATTTCAGAAATAAAACTTTTACTTTCATGCACTTATTCCACTTTATTAAATAACTAGCTATAGCCCGTGACTCCGTCCGCACGGTGACTTTTCTCTTGAAATTTTTCCTGATTATTTTTGCTACAAACCTCATGGAGCCCGAGGCCTTTTCAACGAAAGATAACCGTAGAAATCGGTTCATGCGTTCTGGAGTTAAATCGTCAGAAAGGAAAACCCGACTTATTGTTTTATAATAGATTTACAATTGAAGACATAATTATTACTGTAAAATGTACAAAACATTTCCTTTTATTGTTATAATATATGACATAATAGCAAGTTTCATAGCGTAAACAAGAAGGAATCCTACGCATCTAAACTACAAGAAACTTAGAAATGTGATAAATAAGATACATGTTATCCATATGGTTAAATATACGAATATTCAATCCTTTCAAATGGAGTTACACTGAAGCCGGCGGGCACAGACCGGAGTTATAATTGGACTAGTTTGGGCACTGCTGCTAATTGAATTGGAGCCTTGAAAATAGGTCAATAAGTATCAATTTTGTGTGCACCGTCTTTAGGGTTGTGCAAAACGGTATTTCAACAGCGCTCCGTACTCCGTTACATGTACTTTTAAGATGAGAGCTTCGTTAAGATTTATAGTATTTTTATGGCCCTTTAACATTTTAGATTGGTAGAGAGTTGTGAGTTAAATACACTGGCTAGTTTGATAGCTGTACTGAATCAATCGGATATTTTAATAAATGAAAGAATCATTTGAATTGGAGTATGATTTTATAAACGGTTTTATATACTATGTATATATAGTGTAACATAAATACAAGAATGGCCTCAATGGGCACACATTTTTGTTAATATAAACAAAACTTAACAGTCTTAGTAATAATTTTATATTACTATTAAATGCGATTTGGAACGCCATTTTCAAGTACTTTTACAAGCTCTTTAGAGTGCCAAAACCACGTCGCAATGTATTTTAAATAAAAAATCCGCGTAGCTAAAAAGCTTCAGGCATGCTACGATGTGCTACGGGCTACAGCGGCACGATTAGATAGCTACGATAGTGTAGCACAGCTACGGCGTAGCAATAGCGCTACGGCGTAGTTAAACCACTACGCCGTTGCTGGAGTGCTACGATGTTGATTGCAGATAGTCTGAAAAGTTACATCTTCATACTTTCGCAAGGCTCGAATGTATTTTTTAGCTCTTTTTAGGATTTCGTACCCAAACGGGATACTAATACTAAGACTTCGATGTCTGTGTGTCTGTCTGTCTGTCCGTCTATCTATCCGTCTGTCTATCCATCTGTCTGTATGTAGGCTATATCTCAAGAAAACTAATAGAGAGTTGAGAATTTCATAGAATATGTATTTCTGTTGCTGCTATAACAATAAAGTCTAAAAACAAAATAAATTAAATATTTAAAAGGAGTTCTTTTACAAAAAACTTCTTTTTTGACGCTTTACCTTTCCTGCAGTATGTTTACATCGCGCTATCGCTTCATATGATGTGGTCTGTTAAAGCTGTTTAATTTTTGGCAATACGTTACCTAAATTTTTGCTCTCTATTAGTACACAGGAACACTTCGTGCGTAAGTCCAACTCGCAGTTAGCCGGTTTTTATTGTTATTATTTGCGTATTTAACCAAAAAGATCACAAGAAAATATTGTGTTTTCTGAAAATATTTTGGCATTAATCAAAGCCACAATTCAAGTATCGTAATAATTTTACGATTCCAGCAACTGGCAATACACGTGGCAAGTTAAAATCAATAAAACATTCACTCAATCAATACAAGCCGTATTTTAATAATTTACGGACCTTAAATTCCTCTATTTAATTGCTATTGAGAACTAAAATAACGATTAACTTGAAGGTAACTTTAATTTGAAACAGTAGTTTTACTTACCTTAATTCCTGTTAAAAATGATAATTATTATTGCGAAAGTAACTTTTTGTCTTTTGAGATTTTTTTATATTTGGTAAACTATCAAACCTATTTTGATAAAGTCGAAATATGTCTTGGGCTACGCGAGGAATATCTCATTGAATACCATCATCATAGTCGTGATACTCATCTCCACCATCATCATCATCACTAATTCCAATTAGTTTATACTAGATTTTTGCCACGGCTTTGCCCGCGTGGAGTTCAAAAATTGGTAAAGATATATTTTTTTCCAAAATGTAATGTTTTCCCTAAACCAAATATGTTACTCTCCATACTTGCAACTTACTCTATGCCAAAAATCAAGTCAATTGGTTGCGTCGTTAGAGCGTGAAGGAAGAGCAAACAAATAAATTAACAAACACACTTTCCGATTCATAATATTATTTAGTTTATATATAAATGCAAAGGCAACAAATAGATTCTGAACACGTTCATAGACTGTTTGACTCAAAGTGGATGAGTTTACTTATGCTTGAGCGCTCGACCCTTCTGGGTCTTTACTGAAATCTTATACATGTTACATGTTAAAGAAACTAAAGGTACAGCACTATTTCCTATAATGGATGTGCTCAGTTTCCCCTATAAAGGTTTCGCGTAGCGTCAGTAGATATGGCAAGATTCAATTTGCTCCAAAAAAAAATCATTAAAAAGTATTTACTGGCGGCTTTGATCGTATAGAAATAAGATATCGCAAGCATTATCGGAATTAAAAGTTTGGTGACTGACTGTCAAAAAAACAAAGTTTAATGTTTAAAATATTAACATGATAATACTATAGCATAAATTGTAGGATGCCAAATTTCTTAATATATAATATTATATTAGGTAATTTGGCTTCCTACAATTTATACTGATATTACGAAAAAGCGGGTTTGTCGGGTCATCTAGAAAATGAATATTTTCGTAGTCTAAAATTCTATGCATATTATAATATTCCTGAAATCCTAGTACCGAATCATAACGTTTATATTCAAAATAGTTTCAATTTAGCGCGAATACGCTTATCGCATCTGCTAAGTACGTGAAATTAGGTTGGTATGGTCTGCAAAACAACTTCTAACTGAATTAACTAACGTTACTCTGACATAAATTGCATCGCTGGGCTTTTATCGTCAACATTTAACTTTGCGGAGGCTTTATTTTGTAGGGTCAGGTGAGCTGATAGCGTTTTCCATTTAAGGATGCTAATAGTTAAAGAACTTGGATGTTAGAATGTTTGTTAGCCGGCATTGACACGCTAGTTGAGAGAGCTCATTAATAATAATAAAAGTAAAAGTCTTAATTTCAGGCATGTACCCATAATGAATTAAAATACCCATAATAAAGGAGCACATTTGGTTGGAGAAATAGACAAGAAGTCTAAGATTTTCAAAAGCATTGACGAAGGTCACAACTGATTTTAAAGCAACGGCTACTACTTTTTCTGTGATGTATATTTGCGCTTATCTCAGAAAGTCGTGGACGGTTTTTTTGTTCTCGTTTCAACAATAGTAAACAGGGCTATATGGAAAATGTTTATGTCTATACTTTACTAGTTGTTGCCCGAGACTACGTCCGCGCAAAGCTTTATAAATTATCCTATTTTAACAATATTTTTTGATTACTGCTCAGCTTCTTTTGGTCGTAGCGTGATGTTATACAGCCTAGCTTTTCCCGATAAATAGACTAACTAACACAAAAATATTTTTTCAATTCCGGCCTGTAGTTTCTGAGATTAGCGCGTTCAAACAAACAAACAAACAATTCGGCCTTGTATTATTAGTATGATGAGATTATGTATTACATACTAATAATAATAATGTATTATTTATAGAATATAAACATTTTGATCAACTTCGTGAAATATTTTTGAAACCGTGCCATTTTACGCGTGCGTAGCCTAAACCGACTTAGTTGAACAAATGTCTGACAAAAACGTAGCATTTACAACGATCAATGAAAAAGTACGCAAGGGCTTACTTGTTAAAATGTCTATCTTCTGAGGATCCCAGCACTACAGTATTCGAAAAGTAGTAACTTCTGTCTGAAAAATACCTTGTAAGTCATCCAAAATGGATGCAAAGGACAAAATTTTTAATCTAAAGGATGATGCTAAAAAATCTGATAATGAAGATGGTAGTTCTTATTCTTTTGAATAACAAACAGTTGAAAAATACATTATATTTGTCACAGTATGAGACTTTGACAAATATAATGTTTTTTTATAATATTAAGGGGGTAAGCGAGCAGACGGGCTATCTGATGGAAAGCAACTGCCGTCGCCCATAGACACTCGTGACATCCGAAGAGTCACAAGTACGTTGCCGGCCTTTATGAGGGAATAGGGAATGTGAGAAGGGATAAGGGATTAGGAAAGTTGGGCCACCGGTAAACTCACTCAATGAATGAAACACAGCACAACGTCGTTTCACGCAAGTATTCTGTGAGGCCGTGGTATCACTCCGGTGCCAGCTAGCCAATTTGTGCCAAAGCATGGATCTCCCACGTATTTAATAAAGGTGTAACTAAGAAATAAATAATGACAATAAATAGTGTGTAATCACTTATCTACTTAATGGAGGTAGTCTAATGGTTTTCATAAAACGGTTCGAAGATTGCTAAGTGACTTTTTGAGATCCATCTCCTCCATTTTGTGAGATATGAGCCGAGGGTCATTAATAATGTGTCACACCCATTTTCAACTTACCAGCCGTATCATTAAAATCCTGAAAAATTAAGCTTTATATTACTTCAAGTTTATAATGAGCTTTTTTATGAGCCAAGTTGCTGCTTTTTTGGTTTGTTTGAAATATAACGCATGCCGAAACTAAAATAAGAACAGTTAGCGCAAAAAAAGTTATTTCAATATTTTTTCGTTATTGACAATCTTGGTAAAAAGGTGAGTGAGCCTGTGTCATCTAAATAAGTTGTCAATATCAGATGCCATTGATTAGTATGGAAAAAATATAAAAGTTATACTGTTTATAATGTTTTTTCTGTTAATTTTTGTATAGTAGTATTCAGTGATTCCTAGCTCACATCGTCTTAATTTATATATAATTAATAAATTATACATAATTCTTGTGTGCGTGTATTTATCATTGAAATCTTCTAAAAGACTGGGTCCATTTAGATGAAATTATTTGTAGGTATTCAAGGAGATTTGAGAATGGCTTAGATGCACAAAAACCATACCGGCAAGGCAACGTCTTTTGGGTTCGCTAGTATAAAATAATAAATCTCTTCATCGAGATATATGATTCGCGATAAAGAGATTTATATTTCTTATTATATTCATCTTCTATTGTTTATATACTTAGGATAATAATAGGTACATTACCCTCTCTCGTGATTCTATCACATTTTCCGCCATATGTAAATGAATGTAAGTATATGCATTGCAATTTTATACACTCAGCACTTGTGAAATTGCTTTTTCTCGCGATGCGATAAATGAAATATTCTTATTTCGAGGTAATTCCATTTAACGTGGAACGCATGCATCACTCAATTTTGTATTCGGAGCGTCCGAAAAAAGTATAAATTGTAGTTGTAATGAGTATCCCAACAAAATTCCATTCCAAAAATTATGCTGGTGTATGGACTTTGCCGTAAAAAGCAAGGAGATCTAAATGAATGCCAAGTTCTCTCTACTTATTAGAAATATGTGTTTGTAAAATACAAAAAACATAATGATCATTTTTTAGATCATGTGAGTTGCCTAGATTTAAGTTAGCCAGTTTTCATTACACTATTTATTTAAAAAAGTTATTGAAAATTTTAAGTCTGACAAAACTGCCCAAGTTGAAACTAACTCACTTTAAAAACAGCAATTTTTATAGACATTTAATAAAGCAAAGACACACATCACCCAGTTACGTGTTCGCGTGAGGGTATTTTGATGTTACAGTAATGTATCTTTAAAAAAATTGTGATGTTTTTTCATAAATTGTTACTAATATTGTAAATGGTAAAGTGTGTTTGTTTGTTTGTTTGAAGCGAAGCAACTAATTAACTAATTTTTTGCATAGAGTTAGTTCAAAGTATGGAGATTAACATAGGCTACTTTTGGTCTTTGAAAGCATCACTTTTTTTATAAAATCGTATCCTGACCAAATTTCGAATTCCACGCGGGCGAAACCGCGGGCATAAGCTAGTAATCTTATATTTTACTGTGAACTTTCTTCGGTTGTTGAAGAGTTTATTATCACAATTACACTGCTGAGAGTTATTTTACAGTGCCTAAATGAGTATCGAGTACAAGAGTCAAGAGGAAGTGACGCATTTTAAAAAGTCTAACTTTAAACTAGAGCCGAAAAACTATATGAAATAAAAAAAATAGAAAATTGGAATTTTCAACACATCATATATTATATAACAAGTATTCAAGATTTCAATTTTGTGTCTCCATTATTTAATGTTTTATAAATTTTTAAGATCGAGAGATGTTAAAAATTTAAAGCCGGACTTCCGCTTTATGCCGTCGCTTTATGCCGTAGAACTAAGTATCTTCATATAAACGAACCACGCGCGGCTTGCATGTGTGCGCTCTAATATCTATGCGCCGACCCAAAGATAAGAACTATAGGCATTTATCTATGGGTCGGTGCAAAGATATTACATTTTTAATGGCTGGTACCGGCAAAACAAATCCTTCAGATATTTACCACGGGGAAAAACTGCCATTCTATGAAGTGTCAACAAATTATTTTAATTTTAAATAATTGTGAATCTATAACCTGGCAAATTTCTTTTAAAAAATTAAACGTTAGATGCTTTATATTCACTATTATAATTAACTGAATCTTGCTTATAACATTGCTAGTATAATAAAATGTTTATCTTCTTCCTCGGGCAGGTGTTAGGTAAATATGCTTAGAATCCTTTGTTGTTGAATATGATTAAAGTGTCCTACTAAGCGACTAGCCGCAGAACATATAAACTGTTTCTGACAAATATTTACTTTGGCCATGGCTGAAACATCTTTAAAGGATTAATAATAATATTAATATGGCCCTTTATTCAGATCTTTGCAAACTTAGTATTTAAACTTACATGTTATTAACGTAAAATATCTTTTTTGCATTTTTGCAGATCCGTTTGCCAGTCGACAAAGACTTCCTCCAACCTTTCTCCCTTTAAAGGGAGATTATATGTTTTTCGGCCTGACCGAGTATAACATCAGGCGCTGTAAAATTTTGCCATACTAAAAATTTACGTAGTCTCTATCGAGTATCAACAAATACTATTGCTTCAAACTCATGGTAGAGCCACTGAACGAATCAAGCAATTACATTTTTTTATAAATAAAAGGTGCCTTATGTACCTTAATCTATACATATAATAAAACAGTAAAATTGGCGTGTGTGTATATGTTAATAATGTATATTTTAAGCAAATAATCAATATGGGGGGCTTAGGAACAGTAATAGAACACAAATCGACAAAAAAGTTGTCTGTTTGTCTGTTTGTACGCGCTAATCTCCGGCACTACTGAACGGATTCTTGTCTTGATCTTTTCTTATTTAATAGCTATTAAGTCTGGTCATTTTTATATTTACTTACTTACTT
This sequence comes from Cyclargus thomasi, assembly GCA_026546445.1. Taxonomy (NCBI): domain Eukaryota; kingdom Metazoa; phylum Arthropoda; class Insecta; order Lepidoptera; family Lycaenidae; genus Cyclargus; species Cyclargus thomasi. The sequence goes on from JAOTAV010024509.1 coordinate 21,866, forward strand.
ACTTACTGCGGCGCAGCGACCCAAACTGAGTCTTGGCCTCTGACACAAGTGCTCGCCATTTCTTCC
>JAOTAV010024520.1:0-80186 GCA_026546445.1 Cyclargus thomasi
TAGCCATGACGATCTCCTAGCTATATTTATTCAGATGAATAAACATATCACATTTCGGGCTTAGTAAAAGATTTTGTTTTATTGCCACCCTCAATAGTAGCAAAAAATTTGTAGATACAAAATTCATTAACGGTTTTTCGTCATCGCTATCAATACAATCGCCGAAATCTTTTTTTATCATTACATTGAACGGCATTTTTTTTTGGTTCTGTAAAATCACAAATTTTAGTTAATTAAAAACAAGACCCCAAAAATTATGTAAGATAATAAAATTTCAATAAATGTTTTGGGAGAAAAAAATAATTAAGTTTTGATTTATCCCAGCCAGGTCTGCAGTTCCGTATTGGTGTATAATAAAGGGTATGTAGAAGGTATAAAGAATATTTAATAGGTATGTGAGAAGTTTTACACTTGGCTTAAATACCACCCAAAAATTGTTACCTGCAGCTCTCGGACCACGTAAAAGACCAGGCAGCGGTGACATTACACGAATAACGTTAAGACAAAAAATTTGCAAACCCTTGAAACTCACAGTTCATGAATCTTTACAAAAACTATTTTATTGCATTGTTGAAAGTCCAAATAATAAATTTAATTAAAAAAATTGCCCTGCTCCACTCCACAACAATAAAAAAAATGTAGGAACAAGTGGAAGTAAAATGTTTTCAGTAAAGATTTTCTACGTTTTGCCGTACCAAATTTCATTCTTTAGTTTGATATGACAAAAAGTATTAATTTTTATAACGTTTTGTTTTATAATGAAATTAAAAAAAATAGGATTAATAAAGAAAAATATATTGCATATTTTTAAACTTAATTTATTGCGAATTGGTATTGCATTATTGACAGGCATCCATTAAAAGTCGTGTAGTGACACTCCTAGCGTTTTCTCTGAAAATTTAACATATATTCCTGCGGATTTCGTTGGTGGTTTTTTTGTGACTATAGTATGCTTATACACCTTTCATTTTACATATTTTCAACAGTTTATTTTGTTTAGTTACATAGAAAAAAAAGAAACGGCAAAAGTTAGAGAAAAAATCTAAATTATTGATATAAAAGAAAAAAAGAAACGTTTGAATTATATGTTATTTAAAATGCTACTAGATCACATAAAAAATCTATTTTATACGTGATTATTGCAGACAAATATCGATTTTTCGATATCGAGTCGCAAGAAAGCTTTCAATTTCAACACTTTACACCAAAACGATAAGGAATTGATATACAGACTTTTTACGATCCTAATTACAATTTTAATACCTATTCAAAATTTAAGAAAACAAATCTTTCGCCTTCCGGTACGCTGTCGGCTGTGGCAGCCTACATTTATTTTTGTTTACCCTTTTATAATAAAAAAGAGAACATTTTTCTATATGCTGTTGAAAATACATTCTAAATTTTTTTATAAAGATTCATTGACTATAACTGGGTACTTAACTACTACTTAACTACATCTTTTATCTAAAAAAATAGAACAAATAAAAAGTAAAATTTTATTTAAAACTAGTTTATTAAGCAAATAACATCTTACACATTTTAAAAAATATCATTGATTATATTCAATATTCATGTTTAAGATTTTTCCTTGATTAATTGATGATTTATTATATCTGCATAAACATGAATTATATTACTGATTCTTGTAGCGATTTAAAAATATTTAAATTTTATTTATTTTTCTCTACGCCTTCCTCAGTATCCATGTCGGTATCTGGTGCGTGGTCAGTAACATTAATACTTTCTGAACTTTCATTCAAATTAGAACCAGTATTATCCGGTTTCATGTCATTAGGGACATCGTCATTTAGATTAAGTTCATTAATGTTGACATTTAATGACTTTTCATTTGTTGTGATATCAGTAACATTAATATTTTCAGAAGGCTCATTAGTGATTGTATCAGTAACATTAACATTTTCCGCTGTTTCATTGACATTAAGGTCGGTTACATTAATACTTTCTGTGTTATCATTAACATTATTTTGAATGTCTTTCTCATTACTATCAATGACATTTGAATTGGCAGGACTATCGTGGTCTATTAATTGATTTGGATTCCAGTTCAAATTCTGTGTAATAGTATCGGTAACATTAAAATTCTCTATTGTATTACTTAGTGAGTTAACGACGTTATCAACATTATTTAACAATGAAGTTGAGGCATCTAATGAAGGCACAACTGATTCGTCTGTTGTAGACGTGGGAAGCGGATCATTAAAAATTTGTGTAGGAACTTTATCTATTTCAAATGGGCTTATAAAGTCAAAAGGTTGGGTATTGAGATTCATTCTTTGTGATAGTTCACGCTCTAATTCTTCACCGTCAGATAATATTTCTATAGGAGCTTCATCTCGAATCACTTCAATAACATCATCGTCAGATTCTACAGCTTCAGTTTTCTCTGACTGAGTCAAGTCAATGTTCTTCTTGGTTGAACCTGAAAAAAGGAAAAGCTTTAGTTTAATACAATGAGGGATACCAATAATATAAATACTAAAGTTTTTGATTACGGTTAGGGTAGATAAATAACTGATACATAAATCGAATTCATCAGAGGATAAAAGTAAAAAAAAATATTTGTTGTGTACAGATGTTTACTATGAAAAAAATATGTTAGAGCTTAATCATCTATCATATACACATATCTATCATTATATATCTTTTCTTTATAAATAAAATTTTGAGCCGTCACGAATTTGAAAAAATACTTTATATACATATTATGTATAATCGTAGACCATATTAAATAATATGTATAACGGACCGAATGCAAAATTTTGAGAATATAATAATTTAACAATTGGAATCTTTATAATATAGTTATTCCTATTTTCTAAAAATTATATTTTTATTTTCTTAATAATAGTTAAAGTTACATAATTAAAAGTTCATGAAGTTTCTCTCAATGATTGTGATTGCCGTTAACGTAGACCTTCCCACCAATGAGCTTGGCGCTACAGCGACATGAGAACTTAACTCGCATACCACAGCGCCAATAGCTTTTGACATCATTTCCATATTCTCGATGAAATCTGACTCCATCTACTATCATCACTAGACCACCCTTTGAAGTAGCAAAGAAGCGAACTGAAAACATTATACAAGGTCATATTTGGTATTCAGGCATGGGCCTTTATCAAACACTTTTTAAAAAGTTAATATTATGTAAACATTTTAATTCTCTAAACCTTAATCTTAGTACATATGGAAAAACATTTGGAGTCGCCAAACTAGCGGATAATGGTTTAGTTGTCACATTTTTTTTGTTAATGGATATGAAGCGGTATTCAACAGGCCTGAAGGTGGATTTTTTAAGTCTAGGATTAGATTTAATTTGAAATTTATTTTCCATTGTGACTACGAAAAATGATTGTGAGTTAAAAACAACTCACCTTTACAGAATACCGGTGTAAGTTAGTTAAGATTTTATTTCTATTTTCATGTAAATTTTTAATAACCGATAATATTAGGTTTATTTGAATCATAATAAATGATTCAAATGATTATTTTTTGGTACAAATAAAAAATTTTTGTAAAAATAATTTATTGTACATACAACATTCATCAAAACATAAACTTGGTAACATTGTAAAGTTTCTTTAAAACTGGTGTCTGCAACAAAATTGACTATGGATATGAAGCGTATTCATATAAATGGATGGCAGAATTTGGATAAATGGTTGTGTTCATTGTTTAGATTGACGATTTGGTTGTCTATGGTGTGCACCTTCGCGGTGCAGCCAGCATGAGTGGCACACTTCCATATCTTCTTAATGTGATTGTGGCAGTAGCTCCGGCATACAAAAGCGTATCCACCCACTACCAAATGCGTTGTACCTCTAGCCGTGGTTTTATAGTAAACTGAAAAATATAAATTGACATTTGAAGACATAAGTAGAAGAAGCGGGTAACTAACATTTTACAATCTCGAATAGATACTTTTTTTCCAATGAAATTGTCACAAATCTTGTAACTTATTTTGAAATAGTTCAATATGTAGCTAGTTCACTTTTTTTTTTAAATTCTCCTAAATTCTCCTAAAGCGTCCATTTACGCGAAAATCCGGCAGATTTTTAAATGTTAGTTAACGCTTCTTCCACTTATGTCTTCATTTGAAGAACTAAGTACGACAACATTTAAGAAAGTTAACATGAAGAGAGGTTCCACATGGCGGGTTTCATAGGCGCAATTATTTTAATATAATTTTTGCGGATTCGATGTCTCACAAAAGTGACGGAAAAAAACGCACGAATATAAATCGCAGTGCGGACATGCTGTTACAAAAGGGTGTGGCGAAGTTGTAAGTATGAAACATGATGATGCTAATATGAAAAAAATATATATATTTTGCAGAGACTAAGGAATGAAGCAGACTAACAGAATTGCTATAAAAATACCCACCTAATTGTTATACCAAAAAAACAACAAAGCAACAGCTGATACACTTTTAAATATTAAATATATTTCTTGAAACAAGACACCTAGTAATAAACTTTGTATTTTTATTTCATTTAACAGATGGTAGGCACCGTAGTTTCGACGTTTAGAAAGTGTACTTAAAGTACTTATTTTGAATTAAAAATTTTGATTTGCAAATTCTTTCTTCAACTCCTCGTTAAAGATTTTCGGAATCAACCCCCTTATTAATCAGTAGTTAAACATTGCTTAAATATTTTTATAAATAAGGGGGTTGTGGTAAGCTACGCCTCCACCTGGGACTGAATCTTGCACAGTGAACACTCTTCAATGGGAACCAAAGGTCTACTACTGTCCCATGTCGATGAAATTGAACGCTCGTATCAGGTAGTGATTATATCTTAAATAAAACCTCAGGTACAGTAAATAGTATTGTATTTATGGCTACGCTGCTATTTCTACGCTGGGACTTAAAAAAATATCGTTTTTGAGAAAAAAAGCCTTCAGTAAACTAAGATGGCCTAACCGCAATCAGCATACGGTTTAAGTCATAAAAAAATAATATTGCAAATTTATTTCTTATAATTATCATGAAATTAAACTTCACAACTATTAATGTGCTCATAACACTAGAGATTTTGAAGAGGCCGACATAATATTAGCTTAAATTTTTTTGCGTAAAGACAAAGCAACACAAACAAACGCTACTTTCATTCAGTGATGTTAGTTTTATGTTAAAGAGGAGTGTCGCGTTGAGCCCTTCACTGGGCTATAGCGTGTGCACGCGACGGATGACCCGCCTAAAGCCGTTTGTCCACCACCAACCGTTACCGTCAACGAAATTATTTTGGACTGATAAAATGGCACTTTATGATCTAGGGCTATTTCATTTTCTACCGACATTGGTCTAGCGCCCATGTCGCCGCTGCTCTGTAGTGGCGAAAAGCAAAATGAAACCTGTAGAACGACATAAAGGACTGAAATAATCTCGGTCTAGGCTGACGGCGGTGGACAAATGGCCTAACGCTGCGTTGCTCTGACAAAACACGAAACAAGCATCTTACATGATCATAGCGGGCACGTGATCATACTCGGCTTTATGTACTTAAGAGCATGATAAAAATTTTTGAGAACTTTTTTCATTCTTAAAGAGGTCTTATTGAATGAAAACAGCATCTAAAAACTTTGATCAGGCTCTCAGTGTTAAGCGCTGACTATGATTACGGGCTTTAGGTAAACCTCATCTTAACTTGATTAACTAAGGAAGGTATTAACCAACTGGGGGATGATTATGTTGGTCGTTACCAGGAATATATTTATCGTCGATAGTTTGAATGAACGCCTTGCAGTCGTCTACCCACTGCGAGCAACACCATATCTCATCTTCGGAGTCCATTACTTGCTTCACGTACGTGTACTTGTCATATAATAGCATGGAGTCGTAGCTTACAGGCATCAATAAAACTGAAAGAACGTTAATCTTTAGACGAAAGAAGGAGAGAAAAAAATCATATTGGATACGGAACTTGTAGGATATATAGCTTGTGATAAGTATGTGGTCTGCTATGGGCATAAATATCATTGATCAAAGCCTTTTAAAACAAGACTAGTAAGGTCTGGGTCGGTGTCAACCCAACTTACCATACTCGTACAATCTTGTAGGAAAATATTCGGTTTAAGCTCTTTTACCCAAACCACTTTACTCTGGATTTTAATCCATGTAATTACTAACCATAGTTTTTAAGAGTAATTGTAACTAACAAATTTGGGCCTTAGTAGCCCTCAATAAAGAAATTATTATTATTTAAGAATAGCATGGTATATGCGTTAGAATGCTAAGAATTTTGATGTCACTTATTTAATTCAATTACAGAATATTTCTCTTGGTACTTTTCTTCATTACTAAAGGTCGTTTTTGAGAAAGAAAGAAAATAAAAATATGTATAGTTACAATTTAATTAACATTTTATTTACAACAACAATTTCTAACATATTTATATAGAAAAATATTGTTTAACTAATCAGTACCTACCATGGGACCATTGTAAGATATATTACCTAATTGTAAATTATTCGGTATCCGACATTTCATCTTTGCATATTGGTTTTTTGTCTACAGGTTCAAGGCTTTTAATAAAATGTCGAGCCTTAAATCTTTCAAGCCACTTTTCGTTTGCTACAAAATTATCAGTTCCACCGAGCGTAGCGTAGAGCTCCATTGCTTTTTCACATACGGCACTAGTTGTTGTACTATCTCCTTCTGTTTGTCTTTCTAGGAGCCAAGAATATAAAATTTCATCCAGAACGGATCGCTGTGAACTTTTATTTAACTCTTTAAAATTACTCCATTCCTCGCTATATAATATTTCTTTTTGTTCCATTATCGTATCCACATTTCTCTTTATGTCTGTTATTGTGGAGTTGCCTACGCCGTACTTATGGGCTAAATTCTTTGCGAGCTCTCCTTTTTTCAAAGCTTCGACGATATCAATTTTTTCTCTTAAATTCAATGTTCTCTTTTTTCGTGGTGCTAGCGTTGGTGAATGTAATGGAAGACTTGCGCGTGATGGTTTTTCTGAAAAAAGAAAGTGTAATGTACGGTTTATTAATTAGTCATTTTTGTTTTTCAGACTAAGTATAAAAACTTATTAATAGAAAGTCTCTAGGCATATTTATAAAATTTCAGGTTTCTTCTTTTTCAGCAGCACAAAAGCATGAAAACTGTTTTTACACATTATTTGAAGTAGAAAAATCTTCAAACGACTGTTTTTTAACGAGCCAAGCGTCTATCATTTTAGTATTTTCAAGATATGTACAAAATTCCTTACTTTCATTTTTTTCCATTTGCTCCATTATGGTGTCCGCTTTCTTTTTTATATCTGAGATAGTGGAGCATCCCACACCAAATTTTTTGGCTAGTTTTGTTCCCAGTTCCCCTTCTCTTAAAGCTTTAATTATATCATTTTTTTCTTGAAGTGATAGTGTTTTCTTTTTTCGTATCGGCATATCTTGAGCCCATTCCAAACTTTCAGCGGACGATGGACGTTCTGGAAAAAGCAGATATTTTTCAAAACAAACCTCTTAGAAAAATATCTATCCAAACAATTTTACTAGTAACACAGTATTATATTAATAAGTTATTGAAAAAATACTATATTTAATGAAAGGACTATGAATAAAAGAAGTACTACTATTACTTTTTTGCTTTAAATATTTTCCTACACAAAACAGAAAAAAAAAGTTAGAAAATTATAATCTGATATTAAATAAAAATAAAAAGTAAACGTCACTAAATTAGAAAAATAAATAATACGAATCTACACGAAAATCTCATTAATAATTTGGCAACCACTGCAGGTCACGGTATGTCATTTGAAAAAATAAGCAGTCAAAACATTATCTTAGACTATAGAAACTTACTATAAATGGTAGTAGTAGTAAAGGTATTAGAGCGATGAGGATGTAAAAAATTACCATACATGTCCATACTCTTCTATGACACAAAACGATAGAAAATATTATTAAACAGTATATTTGTAAGTAAAACGAAGAATACCCAAAAAATATTGTGTATTAGTCATGAGAAATCTACAGCCAGATCAAATACCTAATTATATTACAATAATGCATCATAAGAAAATAAAACTAAGTTATAAAATATTATTGTTTTGTCAATATTTTATATAGGCTAAATGTACAAAATATTACTATGCGAATTATTTCGTAAATAATACTTAATTGAAATTTAACAGTATAGGGCCAATTCAAACCGCAACGTGTCGCGTACAGTTTTAAATTTTTATTCAATTGACAAACTTTAACTGCGTGAGACGTTTCACAAGTGACATTGAAATCTGCCAATACCATTAAAGAGCTTCTCCATACTCAGCGGATTTGTTACGAACTGAAGTGAGTGAGCGAATGACACTGACAATAGTTTCAGGCAAACTGCTGTCAATGTCGTCCGCCAACTCAATCGACTCCGTACCAAATTCGCTTAGTGTGGAGAGGCTCTAAGTTGTATTCTATTGCGCAAATCCCTTACTGCGCATGTCCAAATGATGTCAAAAAGGATTTGTGCGTTAGAAAAATTGAAACGAATACAACTTTTGCAATTGCATCAACAGGTATCGCCACGTTGCGATGTGTTAATGTGACCACCGTTGTGGTGGTCACATTAACTAGACCTCGTTAATGAAATGTAAATAACATAGCAAAATATCCAAAACAGCCAGATTATAGATACAAGGTAACAATTGAAGGCCTACGTTATTTAGTCGGAATATGTCAAATCCATGTAAGTCGTGATCTGTCGGCTGATCACGACTGTATCTGTTTCAACTTCTCTGATTGTACACCATATGATAAAGACACACCTTTTTCCATTTAGGTATATGGCGCAAACTACTGTTTGGAAGAGATTTATATAAGGAACCTAAATCCTATTTATGATTTCCAATGCCCAAATACAGTTCTAAGTATGGGGATTAGGGAACCCCCGAAATTATATCATAGTTATTATTATTTGTCCAAAAACTTAGGACAGTTCACAGAACACATCAACTGACCAAGTTTCTACACTATAGTCCTTATAGTTTCTAAGAAAAACGGACGGACACACAGGCATGACGGAACTATAAGGGTTTCGTTTCGAGAAAAAAATATTATTAATTACTATAAACTTTTGGCATTAATAATTATTATTGATTTCATAATGATTCTTGAATAGTTTTTGGTCTACCGTATTAACGACGAAATGTCAAATATTATTTGTAATTCATTGTCGCACAAGTTCAAATTGGGTGGTGCATGATTGTGCCTTTTCATTGCTACTACGCTTCTGCCGAAGCTGATGGCAGCCGCTTTACAGCCCTTAAGTCTTCGTGAACAGTACCACGAGATTCGACCGTAGGCGTTGCGTTTCTGGAAACTGTACGTGAACCCATCAAAAAGAAGGAGCGGATGCTTCCCCGCCCTTTTAGTCCACACGAAGGTTCCTGAAACGTATCTCCTAAATCAAGGAAATGTTAAGAATGGTAGAGATCCTAGAATTTATAATAAAATCCAAAAAAAAATTTTACAATTATATTAAAATTAAAAAACGTATTATACTCTGTATATATATATATATATATAAATTCTGTTAGATTTCTACATAATCACGAACTTTATTTAATTATTTGCTATCTGAGTATCAACTTAATACAAATTTAATATTAAACTTGTCTTCTAAATATCAATATTTGACAAGTTTTTTAGGTTTGGTATCTTGAAAGTGCGAAAGAAAAACAAAAAAGTACAAGAAATTTACTCCCCGGCGAACTCGGTACAAAAGAACACTTCCTATACTTTCATATAGAGACCATTTTCCAGTCTATGAATGCGATACTGCCGGTGTCCATGGGAACCGAACTCTTTGATCAGCTCACCGGCGTTCGAGATCATTATGTAGGCCTTACAATCGGCAGTGCTGGTGCATCTAAAACGGTGTCCAATCCTCGATGAGAAACCAAAGCAGTAGGTGTAACCCTTGTAGTAGTAGTACCTTTTGCCATTGGTAAATGTTATGAGTCGCGCCACATCTGAAATTACTAAAAAAAATTAGACTAAGGGCCTATTTTATTAATTGTTGATAAGTATCAAATATGCTGACCACAGCCTATCTGATGCATTCTCCATACTCTCGTTTATCTGTCAAAATAAGTTGAGGATAGCTAGAGTTAGAGACACTAATCAGGAAGTGGTGAAACAGCCCCTTAGGGTTTTACTTCTCTTATTGATAAAGATAAGTACAGGAAAGGCTATCCACAACTAACGTGAGTAAGTAATAAATTCTGTACTAGAAGTGTATTTACTGCTTGATACAGACAGGCCTATCAGGGAGACATATTAAACGTGTGATACAACTTAGCTTTATACGTAGGTACCTAAGTGATGAATGAGCCATTTGAACTAACGGTTCTCGGTTAAAATAAACTAAAAGCTAATATTATGTTATCCATTTCGTAATTCCAAAAGGCACACAAAAAGTGTTATGAATCTTTGTAACGTGTAAGGAACACGTTTTGGAGTTTGAACCATACCTATTACATATTATATAATAAAACAGTAAAATTGGAGTGTCTGTAAATTTTATATTTAAAAAAAAATCAATGTGGGGATGCTAAACAATAGTAATAGAACACATATCGACAAAAAAGTTGTCTGTTTGTACGCGCTAATCTCAGGAACTACTGGACGGATATGAATATTTTTTTTTGTTTAATAAGTATTAGGTTTGGACAATATAACATATAGCATAATTTTTATCCCGGGTAAATGTAAGTTTCCGCGTGATACTAACTAGTTAAGAATAAAAGTTACCAAAACATTTATTTGCAAAAATAGAATATTAGCGCAAAGTTAAAATCAGCCAACGACGCTGTCGTGATCCGAAGGAAAATATATTATAGTAAGTAGAAACTACCCAGACTAAGGGACCATAGCAATCTTATCTATTAAATTTTGGTATACAGTCCGCTACTGGTTTTCACAAGCATTCGTATTTTGTGTTTGTGTTGGCCCCATTGTTTCTGAATAATAAGATCATCCTCGGAGAACACAGCCACATTGCACCCAGAAGACGTGCAGCGCCATCGAATAACGCCGCTCGTCACGCGCTGCTTGTAGAATGTCCCACCATTGTACAGTAACTGCTGTTTACCGTTGTGCATGGTTATCATCTGCGCTGTTCCTCGAAAAAAAATATATAATTAATTATATGGACCACGTAAACGAGTCAAAAGCATTGCGAGATGGGGGATCAGATTCATCGCCTTCCTCGGGTTGTGCAGAAAATCTAAGAGCTTGTTTAACTACTTTCTAGGTAAGTGCCGTTTAGTCTATCCGACACTTATCTGATAAATAAAGTATTATCTGTCAAAAAAATGTGGAGTCTTATTAGAAAGTGTTTAACACGATTTAAGGCCTAGCTATGTGTGGATCATAGATGATCCAGCAGCACGCACTCCGCTGGATAATCACAGATCACAGAGATTCTTGCATGTAATGAACTATAATAATTTTATGTATTGGCCAATTTTGTTAATAGAAAACGTTCGAGGTTTGTAGTAGTGTTTTCCGCTACTTGTAGAATAATTAGATCTTTGGTAGTTTGCAATCAAGCCTTGCATTTGGGTCTGCTGGTACACGATACCAAGTTATTGTGTACCAGTAGACTCAAATGAAATTCCAATACAATAGTAGTGACAAAATTTTATGTACATTGATATAAAGGAAAAATTATTTTATTAAAAGAAATAAAGTTAGTAGATAGTATTTTTAATAAAAAAGGTACACTTAGATATTAACAAATTCTTACTTCTTATGTTTATTGGCACTTTTGTGCTTTAGCCCAATATAGCGGTAGGTAGCGATCGTTAGTCCTTTGTCAAAATATTTGTTATTTCTATACAGGCTTCGGGTGACTACAAAGCACAAATTGTAGCACAATTCTGTACAAACCGAGATTGACAACAAAAAAAAGTGACAACACAAGTCACTTTTTTGTTGTCAATCTAGGTTTGTACAGAATTGACATTAGTTATCTATAGTTATAAAGAGTATGTAATTTATATTATTATACGCATTGGCACTATCGTGCTTTCGCCCAATCTCAGCTGCGGTCATTAACCCTTTGTCAAATCTTAAAATATATTTCTTTCTCTTTGTTGTTATCAAACACGGTTTGTAGAGAAAAGAGGTATTTTTTTAGAAGGTTAATAAGGCTACCGCCTAGATTAACCGGAAGCACTACACCACTATAATTTTATATTTAAAAGCAGCTTAAGCTTTTAATCCATAACTTTATGGACCCTTCCTTGTTTGTCTGCAATATATCTTCGGAGGGGATGGTTGTGTTCGCCAATTTCTTGTTGAATTGTCAAATCTTCGTTGGCGTTCAGTCGAGTAGAACATTTTGGGTAGCTGGTGCAAAGCCATCGTGTGTGATTCTTTGTAACTCTGTGCTTGTAGAAGCAGTAGCCTTTGTACAACAATCGCGTTCTTCCATTAAAGAATGTTACGAGTTTCCCTTAAAAATATTTTGACATATATAACAATAACAACTAATAATAAGTTATGATTATTAAAAGAAATATGTCTTATATGGATTCCATAAAGATAAGCTGAGACTGGCGGGTATAGTTTTACACATTACACAAGACAATACGTTCTCTTATGTAAAGACTAAAAGTTAAAGGAAAACGAAATGTTTGGAACCGGAATTTCAATTGAAACCAAAGAAGAGGAATACTTGCTGTAATATTATATTCGTTAAATTGCAACCACGAAAAAACTTTAAAACATTATTTTAAAATAATATAATCATGTTAATGAAACTATTGTCTAAAATAATACAATGGCCACCTTAACATAACAGCAAATTCATCTAATTGCCTTTTCGTTCTTTCTTCAAAATTTTAGTATCGCAGTCTAAAATTAGTAATGCTGCTAATAAACCTTATCTTAGATATCGTGTCTGTTAGTATGATCTATTATCTACTATATTTCTTTGATATTATTAAACTGATATGTTACACTTGAACGACACTTTATAAGTTATTCTGAGGTTTTAAAATTCAATATTGAATGCATAGAGACCTTGATAGGAACAGGCCAAATGGCTCTATTGGCTCCCATAAAGCCAAGGCAAGTTTTCATAAAGCTTGTAGCGTTAATACGCTTTACATACTCTCGTATATGGCCAGGAGTTGTATATGCTCTAAAGTAGAGATGCCGTTATCAGACTTTCAGCCCACCTTTCACTTTCGACACGATCGAGAATGGAATCAACTCGATTTCATTGGAATTTAGCATGACCGAAATTACATTTTATTAAGTTAAAGTTTAATTTGTAGCTAACCACTAACCAGGAACAAGAAGTTTGACGCTTTTCGTCAACACGATTTCAGGAAGAAATCCATATCTCGAATGCAAGTGACAACTCAGCATGTCGAATTACTTGGGATTTTTTAGATTAAGGCTTATTGAACCTGCATATGCATCCTGATAAGCGTCGGACAGAGTATCTGTAACTTATTTGACAGATTCTCCATATGTAAAATAAGTTGTGGACAATTCTACACTTCTACACGTTCAGTTTCCACAGTTCTACACTATTAAACACTTATCAAGAAGTGGTGAAAGTCGCGATTAGCATTTAAATAAAGAATCTTCGAACGGGGTGGTTATGTTCGTCCAGTACTTGTTGAATGGTTGAGTCTTCGCTGGCGTTAAGACGAGCTGTGCATTTTGGGTAGCTGGTGCATAGCCAACGCACATGCTTTTTAGTGGTTCTGTGCTTGTAAAATCGGTAGCCTTTGTATATTAGGTGCGTTTTTCCATTTGATAACGTGATTAGCTTTGCTACAACAAATTGTTTATGAGTACTGGCTATTAGACAAAAGCATATTACATCGTATCCTACGAATAAGGACGCAATAGCAATGAGCGTACTTTACAGGAGAAGATTTTCTTTCTTTCCGTGGAAAACGCCCTATTCGCAGAAATATATTGTTTGTAGGTTTCTTTCGCGGAAAATGTCGGGTTTTCGCGAGTGCCTCGCTTCTGCTCCGCGCGTCCTTTCACGCACTAAAAAAACATTGACTTTGTTGTTTTTCTTAGCCGAGGAATTCGAGGGCTAGCAAATGTAGCATTTTTAAATTATCTACTGGTTATTAAAGCTAACTTTTTAGTATTTTTTACTGAAGGTTATAGGTAACGAACTGCCAATTGCCATTTTTGCAATAAAAATAAAGCCACAATGATCAGGGCGCGCCCTTATTCGTAGGATTTATTATGTAAGAGGTCTATAAATATATAAGTTAGTTTGACAAATCACATTTTTATTAAATATATAGTAACGTACATTACTTAAACGAAGTTTATTTGTTTTTTTGACCTACAATTTTATATATTGGCCTTTATTGTCCGTTACAAATCTTCGAATAGGGTGATTGTGATCACCAGTTTCTTCCTGAATGATCAAATCTTCGCTGGCTTTGAGGCGAGCTCTGCATTTGGGATAGCTGGTGCAGAGCCATCGTGAATGTTTCTTCGTGACAGCGTGCTTGTAATAGCTAAAGCTTTTGTACATTAAGTTCGTTTTTCCATTGAACAATGTGATGAGCTTTCCTTAAGAAAATAAATTAAATTAGATTTTTAATTCGATCAAACAATAATTTGTAAAGAGAATGGTCAACTGCGTGTTAAAAAAAAACAATACTTAGTTATGTGATTACAAAACAATATTGTAATAATAAAATAATAATAATATCTATGGACGCTTCAAACCACCTCAGTCTGGCCCCGTGCTAAGTACCCGAGGGACGTGTGTTACAGGTACCAGACAACTTATTTATACTATACACATATTTAAGATTTTTATTATATGATACACATATTTAATACACATCCAAGACCCAGGAACATGGAAAAACTTGTTCCGTCGGCGGGATTCGAACCCGACCCCCGGCAAACTACCAACGCGCTTACCAACTGAGGTCGTCGAATAAAATTAACACTTTTATAAAGTGTTAATTTTGTTTATTACTTTTATAATAAAATGAAAATTACGAATAGCGAAAACAAAAGTGAAATATTTGTTCCAATTACGGCAAAGATAAAAGAACAGTATGATTTTGCCAATTTATAATATTTAAATATTTTTATAGCAAACAGTAACAAAAACAATTTTTACAAAATTTTTTGATTACTGTTCAGCTCCTATTGGTCGTAGTGAGATGTTATATATTCCTCGAACAATGGAATAACCAAAACAAATTATTTTTAAATTCCTGCTAGTAGCTCCTGACTTTAGCGTTTTCTAATAAATTCTTCTACTTATGTTATTAGTATAGGTCAGTAAAAAATTATATTTCGTATTTTACGGCTAGAACGAACAGCCATTTTCACAGCTCGAGTTCTAGACCCTGATGCAAAAACTTACTGTGCCATTGTAATAAAACCTTTAAATCATCAATAATAATGATATAAATATTCATCGTATTAACTGTTTCTTCATCTGAAATAGCAGATAAAATAGTAAAAAAGAAAAAAAAACTCAAATAATTTATTAAGCTTCAATATGTCGGACACCGACATCGTGCGTAAAGGCCGTTTGTCTATCGCCGTCAGACATATACTTTAGGTTTTTATGGCATTTTATCGGTTTGAAATAAACTTGTTGACGGTGATGGCGTGCAGTGGACAAACGGCCTGACGCCGAACAGCAAAGGCCGTAAAAAATAGGAATTTACGTAGTAATATTTAGATATCAGTAGCCTAATACGGCGGCTTTCTTCAATACCGCCCGACGTGGCAATGGTCGTTGTTGTGGTACATAACATCACCGTCGGACACGATCATGAAGGCTCGACACTTCGGATAAGACACGCAGTCCCAGCGCTTGCTTCGATTTTTGTTGTAGTACAAATATCCACCGTACTTCAAACGCTGCTTACAGTTCCTTTCTGTTGTTACGTAATATGCTGAAAATAATCCTCGTTTTTAATTAAAATTTGAGCATAATAATCTTTCATTAAATCTTTAAAGAAATTAACTCGGCGAACGTAATGAACTTTAGAATTCGATACACGCATACATGCAAACCATGCACAATTTCCCGCGCTGCATCGTTCGCTGTCAAAAGCAAAGGGCTTGACTTCGATTCGTTTATCTTGATAGATGTAGGTTCTCTATAAAGATGAATACTAAAATTGGCCATTTTCCAGGTAACATACATAAGTAAAAATGACCGATTTTAAAGATTACTAGCATTTGTCCACGACTTCGTCCTTGGGTAACTTTCCTCTTAAGATTTTTCCTTAGTTTTTTTGCTACAAGCCTAGTGGAGTCCCATACCTTTCCAACGAATGCAAAACCGTGGAAATCGGTTCTTGCGTTCTAGAGTTATATCGTCAGGAAGGAAAACCAGACTTATTTTTATACAATAAAATATCTCTTCCATATCTTTCTTCACAAAAAAAAACACATTATATTTGTACCAATTTATTTACCGTCAAAAACTTAAGCTAGTCCATATACCAGGCTTGATTTCCAGCAGTCTCCTCGCCACGTGCAAATGTACAGTTCTACCACCGCGTAGAGTGAAATCTGGTGTTAATTCTATGAATGCGGTGCACTTCGGGTAGAGCGTACAAGCCCATCTACTGTATTTCTTGCCCTGGTATCGCTTGAAGAAAGTATAATCGTTGTATACAGCCTGAGTGCGTCCCTGGGTTGTCGTTATCAGCCTCACTGTAAGGAGAGGTGTTGTTTGAGTTTTTCGATTTCGATTAGGACAGCGGTCCCGTAACGCAGTCTTGTTTATATTATCTATCATATTTTTATCAAGAATAAAAAAAATGTATAACAATATAATTTATTTGCACTAACCAATTTATTTGTACAATAAAAATGGCCTTAATTTTTTATGGGGCTTTGGCCCACCCCACATTCCAACGGTGTGCCTCGTGTGTCGCCAGGATTGGCAGCGGTACTGACCACGAAAACCATTTGATTTTGATAGCCTGAGAGACATGCTAAAGCTATCGTGAGACCCGCGACAAAATACATCACATGAAGATTATTGCGTTTTTTGTTTGAACATTTTTGTCAATAATATCTGGCTGTTTCTCGACAGTTTACTTAGGGGTAATATTGTCAATACAATTTGGCTGTCTCTCGACGCTTTGCTTGGGGGTGATTTGGCTATCTCCTCCAATTTCGTTGCGGGCCCTAAGAAGATATTTATTTTATTGTCCCTCGGGCACCCTGAGATCTCATCGAAGAGTTTTAGTGACACATTTGCAGTGGTAGGAATGTGTGGTGGGCAGTTAAAATTGATTGCTCATTAAAAAATCTACCCATGATCCAATTTCTTCCATGTTACAACAAAAACAGAATCAACAGTCGCTTCGAAGAAGCTATGCAATTGAGCATTCACAGAAAATATAAATTTATATCGTAAATTTTATGAATTTGCCGCTAGCACACTGGTAAAGGCTTTTTCTCGGGTGGATGTGATCAGTTCGGCATTTTAAGATAAGGTTGTCGTCTGAAACGTTAAGGTAAGCTGTGCACCTGGGGTAGTTGGTACACACCCACTTTTGACCCCCACGCTTTAGCTTGTGGCGGAAGAAGTAAGTATACCCGCAATGTTCCAACCACGTTCTCCCGTTTTCCATTTCAATTACATTAGCTGAAACAACAGAATAACGAATAGAACAATAAAATTAATACAAAGAACTGGTTGAGTAAGGAATATCCATAAATTACATTTTAAATTGACACTAACAGCCTTAGTGTTCATTTAAAATGTAAAATTATATTATAGTACTTCAAATTTTGCGATTAAATTAAGTAGTTTTAAAATGTTACGTAACGAAACTTACCGCGTTTATAATTTTGCTTCTAAAAGGCTGGTCGGTGAAGTTACAGCCCCTGTCGAGCTCATGTCATCACTAGCTGACATACGACTAACTAAAGACACCAAATAAGAGAGGTCCGATAAATGGATATCAATAATATAACAACATGAAGTGTAAGGAATTATTAATATGAAATAGTATTTCCTCAATCTTCATATCTACGACCGCAGTATCGTATGACTTTCAATTTACTTGTTGTAGTCGAAACTACATATAAATACACGTTATAAAACAATAAAATTGGCATGAATGTACAATTGATATTTTTACAAACTAACTAATATTTACCAACGAATATTTTTAGGAACAGTAAGAGAACATAAATCGACCAAAAAAGATGTCTGTTTGTACGCGCTAATCTACGAAACGGATTCGAATTAATCTTTTTTTATTTAATAGCTATTAAGCCTAGGAAACATAGGAATACTTTTATCCCGCGAAAATGTACGGTTTCCGTGATATACAAATTTTCGCGCAACGAAGTTGCGGGCATCAAGTTATTTATACTTCTAGAGTAGCATATTTAAAGCCCTTCATTTTGATACCCTACCCGAATGAGCGGACATTTTTTCTTAAAACCTAACAATATTGATTTAAAAATCCGCCATTTAAACTTTTTAATTTGTTAATGTACCCAGTGTCACTTGTACCATAGAGAAATTATACTATATTAAAATAATTTGTCTATGCTTGTACTATCAAGACGAATCTAACGATACCCCACCGTACCTAATCTGCGGAATACCTAAGTTACCTGCAAATTGTAGCGGTTGTACATCACGTGACTCTGTCTAAAGCGAAAAGTAGGAACGTTGCGTTTTTGTGGGTAGGCCTGGTGTTAACTCTGTGGGAGTCCCACATACCCTGATAGCCGTCCCTAAGCGACAAGCGTAAAAAATGGTTATCTGCAAATAAACGGCTGAACATAAACGGGTTCTTGTTCGCAGGTTTTTATTAAAATACTAGCGGACCCGACAGCTTTGTCCTGTCGGTTTTAGTTTGTGAATCTTTTATTATAACATATCATTAAAATCTGTCCAGTCCTTTAGCAGTAGTTATGATTTCGGCCGAACACACGCACTTATTATTCTTGTAATAATATATTAAGATTTACACATTTTATACGCATGGCTGCGTCCAACGAACATTGTAAACTTCAATCCGTCGGCGGGACTCAAACCCGCGACTTGCGGCTTGATCTACCATGCGCTTCCACACGCATCTTTATTTTCGCATATCGTCCGTCGGGACATCGGAAGAGGTTGTAATCTTGATGGTTGTGATCGCCTACGCGTTCACTCACAAGGTTACCGTTCACCAGGAGGAAAGCTTTGCACTTGGGAAACTTGGTGCAACACCATTTCTCCCCTTTGTACATCGAGTAGCGGTAGAAGAACGTGTAGCCGTTGAACATGAGACATTTCTTACCGGTTACCATTGTTATCAATTCAACTGCAATATAATTAGGTGCATTACTTTATGTGTCCATTAGTAAAAAGCCGATGACGTAAGCTATACAGGGAATAACAAGACAAAGTGGTTATACTTCAGTGTGTATGTGTCGCTAGGGTTGCCAGATCCAGGTTGATCATTTCCTGGACATTTCTGGGGCAACGCGGTAGTGGCTCCCCAGAAATGTGCAGGTGATTCCGTTCAATCAGATTTTCGGTCTCCGGTCCGAGACTCTAAACTAAGCACGAATTACCTAGATTTTTTGGTTGAATAAAAAATATCATATTTAACGAATTATCAAATGTTTGGTTCGCTTATTTGACTTTCTGTAGCATCGTGACTTTGCGAGAAAAGTAGTATTTTTTATTGCGGAATAGCAAAGTCTAATTACTGGACACGGAACAGCACGCAAAATTCCGGGAGAATCCCGGAAATCTCAGACACATGGCAACCCTATGTGTAGGCTGTATTGACTATGGAGTTAATGGCAGCATCACTGAAAAAAACAAATGTTACATACGCTCGGCGCTCCAATAGAACAACTAATAATGACGAATCTACTATCTATTGCTATTATAGAATATGTCTTTTAAAACTTCCCACAGCCGAACATATAACCTCCACGTTTTTAAAAGATAAAAAGTAAGCCATTGAGAGAACAAAACAGAGTCTTTAAAAATGTTTTGAACGAATCAGAACACTGCGTCCTCCTCTTACAAACCTGAAATTACATATACGTTAGAATAATAGGACGCAACATTCGATCGAATCGGAATATTTCAATATGCCGGTTGAGAGTAGAGCACTAACAAACCGACACTACAGAGGATTACTACAAGCAACGTAGCCCCATTCATACTACAAAAGTAAATAATATGCATAATAATTACGAGAGCATAAACTTATTAATAAATTTATTAAAAACAATTGTAACATTATTAAATATAATATTAATCCATAATTTTCCTCTTTAAATTTTGTTTCAAAAATATTCGACATACAAATGCATATATAAATACTATGATTACCTTTTAGAGTAAAGTATGAAAATACGTACTTCATTTTGGTAGCGTAAAGTTTCGCACACATTGTTGAGAGGAGCGTGCCAAATCGCATCGCATTTTTCATATATGATTTTGTGTCAAAAATGCGATGAGCCCAGGCACGCCCCGTCACAGTGTGCTTACTTCTTAACGCTATATTTTTACATTTACAATAAACTTAGGGCCTGTTTCACCGCTTACTTTTAAACTATGCATTTTTCACGGATTCTCCGTTCAACATCTGTCAAAATAGTTGTGGATAGACTATCCGACATTTATCAGTAAGCGGTGAAACAGGCCCTACAACATTTTCATCCTTAACACTACAAACCAATATGAGTTCGCTCTGTATCTGTTCACTGTTAATTCAACGCATTATTATAATTCAAGGCATACATAATTTGTGATGGATGTATTTTCGCTTTAGTATATCGACCATCAGAGCAACGAATGAGGTAATCATCATTATGGTTGTGGACGGCGTTCTGGTTGTGTACTAGTAGGTTGTCCTTAACCAGAATGTACGCTTTGCACTTGGGAAACCGCGTGCAGCACCACTTTTCTCCTTTCAACGCCATGGTGTACCGGTAGAAGAAGGTTTTCCCTTTGAACATGAGGCAGGTCTTACCGGATGTCATAGTAACCATTCTAACTGAAAATATTATCACAACTATTGGTAAATTACTATTGAAATAAAATGTAGACGAAAGTTACACGTTCAATCTGACATCGGTTCAATCCATCAGTCTGAGATTGGTGCCAGAATGATGGCTGTAAAGCAAATAATAAAAATGATCAGTCAATCAATCGGTGAGATGTTAAGAAACTGATGGACTAATGCCAGATTGAGCGTGTAGCCTCGGCCTTGTAGAAGCAGCAGTGAATAAAACAAATTACCTTAATTAATTAAAAAAAAGGATTAAGTTTAAAATATTTTATTACAACAATTCTTATTTAAAGTTCTCGAACATCAAAGAATTAAAAAATAAGTATCATATTTGGTCGTTGTAAATAAAATTATTCTCATCAGAAACAAAATATCACATATTAATAGAAATAACTAAAATTCAGTCTTACAGTGGAGATCATAGAGAATTAAGTTATTTTCAACATAAGAGATCATAGTTAATTATAAATTAAAGTAAATTATAAAATAATAATTGACAATAAAAATTTTCCCCTACTTCTACACAATTATACTCAGACGATTCTCAATCCTCATAAATTTATAACTATTTTTGGCACAATAACTAACTACTCTAAACTTATTAAGAAATTGACGATAAAGCAACTTACCAAGACCATACTAACTATAAAATAACAAAAAATACACTCCTATTTATAATTATCAGCACAACAATATTATTATAATTGGTTTGTGCAAATGGTTAAGACTCATCCTTATCTATACATTTCTAAATATTGTTATTACATACTGATACATACATATTATTATTTCGAGGATATGCTAAGCAACAGTTAAGTTTAATTATGAGTGATTTTCACAACCATCATTTTGGCAAAAAAAGTAGATTAATTACACTGTTAAGGGAGGTGCGACAGGCCTATCCTAATTAATTAATTACTTTATAGGACTATATATTGACTAGAAAAGTGAAGTATTGCTCTCTATGTACCTGACTAGAAATAATTTTTACATTTATAAACATGACTGTTTTTTTTGTTGAAGTTCTTATTTTATGTCTTGAATTAATAATTGATTCACATTGTTATACTATTTGATTATTATTTATTAATTTATCTTAAATAGAGCTAAGTAAAAATCGATTAAAGCAATATTTGTACTAGATCTTATCCTATGTTTTTACCCTAGAGGTCTTATGACAGGGAGGCCGATCAACCCGGTTAGACCACTTGCAGGTAATCTGACAAGTGGGCTTAGACAAGTCGCAAGCGTTTATTACATACGCCGATGTTTTTGTATGGGATTCACATAGTCCAATGAAAAGTCTCGTTATCTAGTCGTAAGAAACTGCGCTACAGGCGTAACGTAAACGCAGCGCAAATCAGAATCGCTTCAAAGCGTATATACCACTGTCTTGAGAACGAACGAAACAGAATGCCGCGTCCCATACTAACAACGTCACTTCACGTCACGTCTGTAAGAGTAGGATGAGGCCGTTCCGTTCCCATTAATTCCTCAAAACAGTTTTGGTCAACAAAACAAATTTGGTTAGTTGTCTAGCGATCTGGCCTCCCAGCTGGACCTTTCCGCTTTTAAATTACAGATGCGATTACCAATATAACCGTCGACGACCGAACATTCTGGTATACAGTCCTGACTGGTGCTGTTTGTACTCCGGCGGGGGATGTGTGTGCGAGCCATTCTTCCTGGAGACGTAAGCCTGATTCGTGAGGATGACGAAGGCGTTGCAGCGCTTGCTCTTCTGCGAGGAGCAGGTCCACCTCACGATGTTCTGCTGGTACATGCAGTGGGATTTGTGGTAGGTGTAACCGTCCACCATCAGGAGAGTCCGCCCAGACATCAGAGTAATCATTTTGACTGAAATATGATTTAAGATTTAACAGAACTGCGATGAAGTCTCTGGTGTAATGAGTAGGCACTAGTATTAAATTAAATCATAATTTATTAATCTTATCTAAATTACTACGTTAAATCATCAGCCAGTGTTTTTAATCTTTTATTGTGTTTACTAAGAATAGACTATTATATTATATATATAATTTTCTGACTCAAATTATTTTTATGTAAGTTTACATTTTTGACTCGATCAGCATTTAAAAAAAATTACATTTTAATGTATCTGCCGTCGTGTGTCGGCATATAACAAGGCGGGTCGTGTGTGTGTGCACCTTTAATTTTGATAACGCGAGTCTGGTCTTCGGTCACGACAACGAAGGAATTACACCTTTGGCTTTTCTGCGATGAGCAAGTCCATCTGAATGATCGAGATTTGGTGTACATTTGCTTAGTTCTGTGATAGGAGTAGCCATAATATATCAGCACGGTTTTTCCAGTAACCAGTTGTATGACTTGAACTAAAAAAATACAAATCATTAGCAGCCTTACATCTGTAGGACGTACCTCCCTGTCAAATGAGGTAGATACATATTGATGTGATGAAGAACCTAAGATGATCAAGACACGAATTTATTTACATTAAAATAAAAAATCGGAATGATGAGATCTCTGATAAATCATTGTATTTAATTGAAAACGAAAATGTGTACTCACATCATACTACTAGCAGCAGTGTTAATGAAGCAAACAATAATAATGTTTAACCTAAACTATAAAATAATAAAGGTTGCTCATTGCTTCCCCAAATAACGCAAATAAGACAAGGCAAATAACAAGAACAAGAAAAAGAAACAACGAGATAACAATAAAAATATATAATCATCAATGTTGGGATGATTTAGCTGTTTAGATTTGAACCTCATGACTGGAAGTCATATGGGTTTTTTAGGACGAAGTCTTCGTAAAGCAAAGTCGTCTTTCACATATTTTCATCAGAGCACTATCGCAATCATAAAGTTATTGCTACCACCTATGGATAATAAGTTAAGCTTTTGACTTTGGGATAAGCATTTTCATAAGCTTTTTACAAATGTATGTATATGGCTACGAAAAGCATCCACTTTCCACTTGTAGGATAAATTCTCTTAAAAATAAATTAAATTTATATTCCTATACGACCGGTCTACGAGCAAGCCAACGACGAAAACGAAAATTTTATATTTATATATAAAAGTTAACAAAAAACTACCGCACATATTTGATTTTTAGCTTTAGATATCTACCGATTTATACGTACATATCTACCACAAGACAATAATTGTAATCTGGGTGGAGGGTGTGAATGGCAGCCAACGCTCTTAAGTAAAAATTTTAAATCTTTAGACACTAAAACATAGGCTTTACATTGTTTGCTTCTTTGGGACGAACATTTCCAACGCAACGCTGTCTTCCCTTCAGACTTTTTGTTGAAAGAGTAATTTTTGAATACCACCAAAGTTTTTCCATTCATCATTGTCACCACTTCAAATTCTGCAAGAATTAATCAATTAAGAATTTCAACCTTTTCTGCGACTAGTCACCCAATTTTGATTCTGAAATCGGTTGGGATTTTTTTTATGAAAAGAATTTTTTATTTTATTTCAAAAAATTGTTTAAAATAATCTCTCTTATGCTCATGCTACACTTGGCCATACCGAGTCACTATTTTTCTTACATAACTTATATAACCAGATTGCGTATTCTATAGAAAATCTCATTCTCTTAACTGAAGACTTTTTATTATTACTAACTTTTGCACCGCGACTTCGTCCATGTTTATTTTTCCTGTTCCACGCATATTTCTCTCTTAAACTTTTTCCTAGATTTTCTTTGCTATAAACCTCACGGAGCCTGAGACTTTTCCAACGAAACGTGCGTCGAAATCGGTTCGTGCATTCTGAAGTTATAGCGCCAGGAAGAAAAACCCGACTTATTGTTATATAATAGATTATATTCTTTTTGTTTTCATTTTTAAGTAGTTAACTAGTTTTTTCTTTTATTTGATAAGTATTAATAAAGTATAGAATGATGTTTCATAACTTAGTACCGCAAAATACATACTTTTATTATCGTTGCGGGTCCAAAGGCAGCTTTAGCTTTATTTTCCTCGGGCTCCCTGATATAATACTAAAGAGTGTGTGATGGTTGGATACCGCTGTTGATCTTTACAACTCTGTAGATGCAGTGGATAGTGGTGAGAATGTAAGGTGTAAATATAATTATAAAAAATAAGTCAATCAGTTTAAAGTGACTAGTTTATTTGGGACAACACACTTTTCAATAAATTATATTATTTATTAAATAATATTAACTTAAAACTAATAAAAATATTAAAATTTAAAAAGAAGATCAAAAAGGTAACGTAATGGTCAAAGATCACAGAATTACAAGTTAAAATAAAATGTACATATTAAGACTAGGTTTTTATTTGGTATGAGCGGGGCACTGAACTACATAACTCTAATGATAGTTTAGTGTCCAATACTGCTATCCAACAGCATCAATATAACTCCCCAAAACATAGGCAGACGGCAGACTAACGATAGAGGTTTTGTCAAGCCCAGGGGGTTTAGCCAAGATCTAAACGTTTTTGCTTCTGTGTAGAATTGCCGAACAAAATATTATGAAAATGACATAGGGCGTAACGTCTGTTTCTCGATTCTACAAAGAAGCGAAAAAAAGATCTTGACTAGTCCCGCAGCTTCGTCAGCTTGGTGGCACAACAAGGACGTTGGATAGCCCGACTAGCAGGTACTGTATCTTTAATATTTTACATAGTATCCGTTCATAAATCTATAGTACGGCGGATCGTGATTATGGTTCAAGTTGCTCTTCGACCAGTCCCACTTGTCTTCGGAGCAGTGAGCATAGGCCCTGCAATTGTCCTTGGACTTGCTCGAACATTGGTACCTCTGGTACTTCCCGCGAAAGTTGGACTTATGGAACGTGTAGTTCCTTATCATCACTAATCTTTTTCCTGTATGCAATTGAATCCATTTAACTGAAACATTTTAATGTTCATTATTATAAAGCTAATCTAAACACAATTATTAAATGTTACCAATATATTAGTATTCAGTTTCTCATTCGAAATAGAAAAATATTTATTTGCAATAAAATCATGTAGGAGACTATATAAGCATTATTTAACATTTTGAAGGCTTTAAATAAATGTATTTAATCAAATATATTGTGATTCTTGGAAGTATATCATTTTACATTTTTAAAAAATGACGAGGAGCTACATGTATAGTTAAATTTCGGGCTGTTAGGCTGTGAATTAATAGTACGTACGTTGAATGAAATGGTCAGTCAGCAACCCAAAAAAATAACAATGATAAACAAAAAACAAAGACTCCTAAACTTGGCTCAACTTCCTCTTAACCAGCGGTTTGATTATTACTTCTTTAAGCAACTTCTTCGAGACTTAGACGTTGACAAACGATTATGTATATATTTTGTAAGGTAGACGTAAAATTAATACATTTATTGCGAGCAAAATTTTATTTATTACCTTCCATTTTACACTACAAGTTATAAAGATAGAACAATCACGTAAAATCACTATACTTAACGAAATTGGCCAAGTGCGAGTTGGACTCACACATGAAGGGTTCCGTACATTAAAAGAGAAAAAAAATTGAAAGTTCAAACAATCCACGATAGTCAAATGTAATTATAATGTAGTAGTAAAAAATTCAATTTATTTTAGAATATTGCGTAAGCGGCAACATAAATGCGTAATCTGTGAAAATAGGTTAAGAGATAAAAATATTTTCAATTTAATTTTCTTTTAACTTTCTAGCTTCTTAAGTACAGCTTGGAGACAGAGAGATAGTCAGACATCGAAGTCTCAGTAATAGAGTTCCGTTTTTACTTTTTTGGTACGGAACCCTAAAAAGAACTACATTAGGTTGGCTAGATACTTCATCAGATAAAAATCTTCTTCATCATCTGACATGTCACTTTCTTCTTCATCACAAAGTTTTTCATTGCCGTTTTTATCACCTAAAAGGAAAAAAAAACTATGTAATATCAATAATAACATTAAATCCTTGATCATGGGCTCACTTAAATAGTAAAATTTCATGTAATTTTTTTTGGATTTCATAGATTTTCCAGCTAAAGCGGTACATTTCTAGAAGGCGCGACTATGGATGGATGGCAACGTGAGGTCGTATGGATGACATCCATCCATACAATGTCACTCTGAGTCGTGGTTGTTGGCTGGACAACGAAAACATGTAGGTATTCGTTGTATACATACGTGTATATAGTGTAAAATACATGTATACAAGGAAATATGTATGGATGCTACTTCTTAGATTGTATGGATGATGATCCAACCATACAATCTAACCAATAGTCACTACTATTTGATTTAAAATGTTGAGCTAAATGTTCCGATGCTATTGTAGGATAGTGAAAATAAGCTTATGCGGATTTCTATTTTAATTTTTATCCCTCCCGGCTTATGAAAGGGAATGTTAAAACTTAAAACACACTAGACATTACGTCAGCCACACAAGAAAAAATTTATTAAAAATGTTTTATTATTTTAATTAACTATTTACAATTCTGACTATGTAAGGTACTGCTAAAAGTTTACCAGTAACTTTACTTTTGTAAGCGACAATCACTCCTTTGACTAAGTGGTCTTAGAAATAATGGCAAATTCGTTATACCTGTTGCCGGCAATGTGTATAATCAGGCTTTCTATTCAATTCCTATGGAATGTATAGAAAGCCTAAAATGCTTAGATAATGTGTGTAATAGTTTTAATTTTATACATTCCCTAGGCAATCTATAGAATGTCCAATCTGCTGCCGGCAATACATTAATCCTTTATTATATTTTTATAGGTAGCCGATACCAGCTAAGTTAAACATTAACTTTAAAAAAAAGGGAGGATTCATAAATTTGAGCCGCATGTAGGGGGGCATCCGTTAATTGCGTGAGATATTTTTGGGGATTTTGATCCCCTCTCCCACTTCGGTGTTCGGAGTTTATTAACTATAGTAATAGAATATGAATATGACAAACTGTAATGATCGGGGTTTTTCTGGAAAAAGTTAAGTGACATTAGGTTAGATTAACTTTGATACCTCTTCTAAAACACGTCGCGTTATTAATGGATGCTACCTAGGTAATTTTTTGATATAAAATTAGCGGGTAAGCGAGCCGCCGGGTCATATGATGGTAAGCGACCGCTGTTGCCCGTGAACCAGAAGCGTTGCAAGTGTGTTGCCAACTTTTTTAATGACGAAAGAGGCTACAGGTATAGTCACTCACTAGACGAAATTCAGCGCAACGTTGTTTCATCCCATTTTTTCTGGGGCCCTGATATCTTTTAGATTGAGCCGATCCATTCGTGCTGAAGCATGCTGAATGCCTATCCCACAGCCCATTTCTAAAACTGCCTAGTTTTTGTACATGTTCAGCCTATATTAGCCCATATACACGTTGCCGGTAACATATTTACTAATACTGCAAAATGACTTAAGATATGTTTCACCCCTTCTGATAACGTTTCTGACAGACTGTCCTGCCTTCGGAGAAAGGTAAAAAAACACGCTCTCAAATTGACACAGACAGAAAAAGCATTCGATATCTATATATTTCTAAAATGTCAGACGTTTTAGAAATATATAGATATGCGAAGATCAAGTCAATTTAAAATTATACAGAGATTACCACTCGAACTACCTATTTCAAATCAACTTTTTTGACAGATTCTCCACACAATATTTGTCAAATAAAGTTGAGGATAGTCTATCTATAAGCGGTGAAACAAGCCCTTAAAAATCAAAACCATTTATGCAAATTTTACCATTGTATGAGTATGAGAAAAATATTTTCAATTTCACTTAACAGAAATAAGGGCTTAAATTAAATTAAAAGGTATTGGTTGGTCAAACTAGGAACGAAGCTGCATTTATGTTTTGAGGTAAAAGATGAGTTACCGACCGGTCTAAGCCGATTTAAAATAAATCTCAGGTTAAATATAGAAGTTCTCATATATCCTGATATTTAGACCCTAATTACCTCAACCCAGCCCGGCGCAATTATTGGTATAATTTTGATTTTTAAGTCTTATGTAAACCCCAGCGGAGGAGATCGCGTACGGAACCGGGGGGTGGTTGTGCGGCCCGCATCTCTTCGATATCTGGTTGTGTTCTGTCACGTGGACGTACGCCAGGCACCCCGTGGTGGTCCGACTGCAGCAACCGTACCTCTGCCCGTCCTTCAGCAGCCCATTCTTACTGTACGCGTAGTCGTTTATCAGCAAAATTACATTCCCTTTTACGGAATTCAAAAATGTAGCTAAAAAGTTTGATATAAAGTCAGTAAGCTTACTAACAGCATGACATAACATTACATAAGAAATTATTATCGAGAGAGAACAAATAAATATTAAATCTCTGATATATGTAACATATAAAGTATCTTAAGGGAGGAGGAAAAAATATCACCCAGATTATATATGTCTCGGGCACTGGCTTACTTTTGACCTGAAAGACAACGTAGACATAGAAAGAGAGCGAAGAGCGTTGTCTGTGAGAGCTAATATGATCGCCCGTAGGTTTGCTTGCTGCACAACAGAAGTGAAATTTATTCAGGGCATTTTGCACCAGTTTCTACACAAGTAGCCTGTGGGTTGATTATACGCAACGACAGTACAACGCTCTTCGCATGCAGTATAATAATGCTTTTAGAGTGCCGATGTCGCTGCCGTGGTACTGCAGCGCGTCAGGGATGTTTGCCGACGCCCGCGTGGATTGTTTTTATACGACCATGCGAAAGCGGTGAACATCCCTGGCGCGTAGGGTGAGGGGTAGCGACAACACCATTCTGAAAACGATAGCAAACAGGTTTGACTTTGTATATATGAATCATTTTTCTATGAATCATATGCACAAAGTCACTAAATGATTGTATTTTTTTATTAATCAGTTTTTTTATATTGTTATGTTAGTACTATAAAAATTTATTGAACTGTATTTCAAATGTAAATGTAACTTTGGGCCACAGTAACCTTCAATAAAGAAATAATTATATATCGTACCTTCGGTAAAACAAGGGCATTAGTGCTTAATATTATTAAATTATATATAATTATATACGACAAAATGTAATATTGTCTCTAAAATTCTGCTGCAACATATTTAGGGCCTGATTCACCGCTTACTGTTAAAGTTTCTGTTAGGCTATCCACAAGTTTTTTGAAAGATTCTCATTAAAATCTATCCTAATACAGTTGTATCTGTCATATAAATAGACTATCTGTAAACACTGAAACAGTCCCTTAGAGATATAGAACTAATAGAGTATAAAAATAAAAAAAATACTAAATCTTTTTGTTGTATAATTCAGTCCAGTAGTTCCTGACATTAGCGCGTACAAATAGATAAAAAGACAACTTTTTTTGTTTATATATGTTCTATTACTAATTCTTAGCACCCCCACATTGATTATTTTGTTAAAATATTAAATGTACAGACACTCCGATTTTACTGTTTTATTATATGTATATAGACAGCGTTCGTAACTAGTGTTTTCCCCTGTCCATGTAGACTACTAACCCTGACTTCGTAATTATGAATTTAGGCGGTTCATGGTTGTGCTCGACGTTCGCTCTCATGATCTCATTGCCTGTAGACATACGAATGAAAGCCCGGCATTTCTTGGTCTTGCGACTTCTGCAGACGTACCTCAGACCGCCGTGGTGTCTGTTTGACACTGAAAACGTGTATCCGTTGAAGATCAACACGTCCTGCCCTTTCATATTTTTTGCAAAATGTGCTGAAACAAAACGTATATAAAAACAAACAATTCACGGCATATTATAAAGTCTCACAAATTTCTCCGTTCCGTATGTCTGCACTGATCTCGGAAAGTTATAAACGACTTTTTTCCGTGATTGAAAAATTAGGAAGGGGATTTTTTGACGGTATAATTTGTTAGTATATTTAGCAAGATAATACAGTTTTTGTCAAAAAATTCATCAAATACCGTTCAAACCGCGTGCGTAGCCCAAACTGTTCTAAATAAGCCCTGTAAAGTGACATAAAATTTTATTAGAAAAACAACAGAACACATAAAACATCTTATTTCTACCGTCTTGTTGTTAGTCTTAATTAAAGACATAATCGAAAAAGCGGATAACTAACATTTTACAACTTTCGAGTAAATATTAATTTCTTCCTATAAAATTGCAACAAATCTTGTGACTTACCTATTTCATTGTCTAGCTATAAATCCACATTATTTGAATTTCAAATCATTTTCTGGTCCTAAAGTGTCCATTTACGCAAAAATCCAGGAGATTTTTTTTATGTCAGTTACCGGCTTCTTCCACTTATGTCTTCAATTATACATTTCGTATCTTGAGTATTATAAAGAAACAGCGTTTATTTGCCCCTGTTCATGTACACTACTATCCCCGAGTTCGTTATAGTGAATTTAGGGGGTTCATGGTTGTGCTCGACGTTGGCTTTCATGATGTCGTTTTCTGTAGACATACGAATAAAAGCCTGGCACCTTTTGGTCTGGCGACTCCTGCAGCCGTATCTCAGCCCGTCGTGGTGTCTGTACGTCAGCGAAAACGTATATCCGTTGAAGATCAACACGTCCTGTCCATTCATATTTTTTGCGAATTGTGCTAAAACAAACGGATGAAGAAAAACAAACAAATTAGAGTACATTAAGAATGTGTGTCGGTCAGTCATCTTTTTTTTAATATTCAGGGGGCAAGCGAGCAGACGGGTTACCTGATGGAAAGCAACTGTCGTTGTCCATGGACACTCGTGACATCCGAAGAGTCGCAAGTGCGTTCCTGGCCTTTATTGAGGGAATAGGGGATAGGAATAGCGATAGGGGGATTATGTTGTACTCGCAGGTTTTCTGTGATGCCGTGGTATCACTCCAGTCGAGCCAGCCTATTCGTGCCGAAACATGCTCTCCCACGGCAATGAGCATCCGTATTATGTACTTGAGATCGGAAAATATCTCATTGGTACACGCCTATACCGCGTTCAAAACTGCACATTCTTGAGTGCGTACCAAAGGTCCTACCCACTAGGCTACTACGGACGCTCTATATCTATCGTGATTGAGGCGTACGGAGCACAGGGATCTATTGCTTAGTATTTATTTCTATGGTAATATTTTGACGTCATCCGCTGTGAACGCTTCATTTGAACTCGAACGTAAAAAACTAAACAGACGCTGCTGAATCTGAGTACAGTATTTTCCATAAATGACGAAGCTCCGTCCACGTCCGTACGCTTCGATGCAGTAGAGACAGAGCTCTTATGACACTGAGTAAAAGAAAAACGACATAATATATAAAAATATCTTATTTTTACTGAATGTCACAACACAATAGATAGGTATACGCGTAAGTCCTATATTGTCTAATAGTTTTTGTAACACACCGTTTACCACTAGTGACTTCTCATGTTCATGTACACTAATATCCCTGAGTTCGTAATAGTGAATTTAGGCGGTTCATGGTTGTGCTCGGCGTTCGCCCTCATGATCTCATTGTCTGTAGACATTCGAATGAAAGCCTGACATCTCTTGGTCTTGCGACTTCTGCACCCGTACCTCAGCCCGTCGTGGTGTTTATTTGACACCGAAAATGTGTATCCGTTGAAGATCAACACATTCTGCCCCTGCGCGTTTTTCGCGAAATGTGCTAGAATTTTGAACAGAATATAATATTTTAAGCATGATTAAAGAAAGTATCTACACTTAAAAGATATGAAGCACAATACATCGACAATATTTTGGCTGTTCTATCCCATAGTAAAGTAAATTTCAAATATCTCCATACCACCTCGATGAGATTATACCTGTATTATGTTCGCCGTAACAAAACAAGGTGTAACAAAACAAAGTAAAATATGTACTCTAGGTTGTGTAAAGTGTACGTTTTTCATAAAAACAAGTCATTGTTAAATTGGATAAAAGAGGAATTTTTATCCCTCTTTTCTTGAACTTTTTTTCTGAACAGCCTGAATATGCCCATTACAAAAGTAAAAATAAAGTAAACCAACACACCGCTACTTTCACAGTAAGTGAATATTCTCGTTTATATAAATAGGGTTAACAAATAGAGTTTTGCTTTAAACGTTTGGGTAGGAACCTCTAGAAATTAAAAACAAAACTTCATTGTTTGAAAAATATATTATTTTAACTGCCACTTAGTTGTAGATGGATTTGAGTACTTATTCTTCTTTTATTGTTAATTTTAGTACTTAGTCTTAAATTACGTATGAAACCAGTACTAATCAGCAGTATAAAGTAATAATCCAGATTTGGTAACAGTAAATTTGGGTGGTTCGTGGCTATGCTCCACCTTCGCTCTCACGATCTCATTACCTGTACCTCAGGCCGTCATGATGTCTGTTGGACACAGTAAACGTGTATCTCCGTAGAATACCAACACTTTTTGCCCGATCATATTTTTCGCGAAATGCGCTAAAACACGCGAACACCTGACGAAACAATGACTAATCGTTTTGCTCAAGATAGGCGGTATGGTTCATCTCTGTCAATTTTCTATACAAGCTGCGATTGTCAACAACAAAGTGACATCACAATTCACAACAATTGCTTACAATCGCGTTTTGTATGGAAATGATGTTTTTTGGTAGAAGGTTAATGAGCCATGCCGCCAATCTTGAGCGAATGCTTAGGAAAGTGGAAAAAAAAATGTTTCGCAGTTCTGCAAATGACTTCATCCGTTTTACAGCTACTCTTGTGAGTAGCTGTCAAACAGATGAAGATAGCTCTTGCGCTAATGAAATATTAGCGCAAGAGCTATGATGCCATATTTAAAAAAGTGTATTAAACTAAGTTGGTGCCCGCAACCTCGTTGTTCCCGCGCGATATACAACATTGTGTATATCGCGCGGGGACCGTACATTTTCCCGGCATAGAAAGTATCCTGTATGTTGCCCACACCTAGTAGCTATTAAACAAAAAAAGATTTATTTAAATCCGTCCAGTAGTTCCTGAGATTAACACGTATAAACGAAAAGCAGGTAAACAGACAACTTTTTCGTCGATTTTTGTTCTATTACTGTTCCTAAGTCCCCCCACATTGATTAGTTTGTAAAAATATTAATTGTACAGACGCGCCAATTTTACTGTTTCACTATATGTAATAGATATAATCGATATCGATTTAGAATGCAGCCTGCATTTAAAATCGATATTATATCGCCAGTGTTCGTTATTTGGCACGATCATCATGCAAGCTTCCACATAATCGGCAGTAGTACCTTGTCAACTCGCCGATTAAATTGCCCTCTACACAATAGTGGTCGCTTGTCGACGTCACGTCTGTATTTGCCGATTAAGAAGAAGAGTCATAATAAGTTTTTTTTTTATTAAAAATAGTGTAATCTATAGGCTTTTCGCCCATATCCTTTGTAATTCTTATATTAGGTTCTTTGTACCTAGGATCTCATCCAAACTTCTTATTCAAGTTATATAACATTATTGTTAAAGTCAGTTCATCACGCTTTCGGACTTTTATGTATTTAATAATTTATAAGTATCTATAACATATTTTTATTCAATTAAATATATAATAAGTATTATTATATTAAATATATTATTCTATGTTATTGTATATATATATTGTTTGTTTTTATTATTATTTTTTTATTGTACAATTTTATTGTAAAATTGTGATATTTTACCTATGACTTGAAGGTTTCTGTCTTTGATAGCCATTTTGGTGTTCCGTTCTTTTATATGATCGATTGACGCCTCTAAGGACATTTTGATAAAACTGGCTACAGAGTCACCATCAGTATCAGGTACACTGTCATGGATTGCCAGCTTTCGGGACTTGGTGTACTGTATGATGAGCCATAGCCAATAAGTTAAATACACTCTTTTTAGTGTTGGTTTAAAAATTGCGAACGTGTAAGGGACCGTCCGACCATTTGATTGTTACATGTACTGTAACTATTCATTTGTGCGTTCGGAATTTTATTTTGTGTTAAATAATTACATAATTAATTATTTATTTATTATGTAATTTATTTTTTCCCAAAATAATACCTAAGATTTTTTCTACAGGTTAACAAATGTGTCTTTTTATAAGTGTCTATGATTTTTCTTGACAAGCTATTGTCTACGTCTTGAAAGTTTTGTACGAGTGCAGAAACGAGAAATCGTCGAGCTTATCGTACAGATGAACAGATGAATAATCTTCGAAGTGCAAGAAGATCATTTACTGTTAGGCGGTACGAAGTTCGCCGGGTCAGCTAGTACATAATATAATTCGATGTATTACAGAAGAAGCAAAAAAAATCCGTGCGAATAGGAATAGCAATGCGGACACTCCCTGAATCGTATTCAAGTAATAAATAGAGAAAAATGAAAATATCACCATTTATTTCATTTTCCATTACAGCCTAGTTAACTTAGGGTTTCCACCTTGGATTCAAAGATAGCTGGCTAGAATCTCATAACAAACCTTTTTTTTAGCACCCCAGAACTTACATCAAAATCTTCTAACGATAGCAAAGTCCTGTACGCCTAAGATCCGCCTCGCGAGATATCTCTCTTTCTCGAGCGTAGTAAAATTGTCGATATTTATTATGCGTAGTAAAATTGTCGATATTTATCATGTTAGGGCTAGGAGAGATGCAGAGATAAACCGGTTAACATCTAGAAAACGTGTAGACACAATTTTGTCGTAGCTTTGTCTTAGCCCGGCTTATCTTAAAAACAGAGCTCAAAGGTCAAGAGTCAAGATTTTTCTGTCCCTGTAAAATTGGGCTGCTATTTTCCGAAAGAAGTTTAGGATATAACTTCTTTATAACTTTTTCCACTTTTTAGGGTTCCGTACTAAAAACGGGACCTATTACTAAGACTACGATGTCCGTCTGTCTGTCTCCAGGCTCATCTTTAGAGGGATGATAGCTAGGGAGCTAAATTTTTCACAGATTATGTATATCTGTTGACGATATAACAAAAAATACTAAAAACAAAGGAAATTACATATTTAAGAAGGGCTCTCATAAAAAAAAAACGTAATTTTTGGTCAGTTTTTAGATGTCGCTAGGAAGTCGCGCGTATACTTGATATGAAATGAACGACTGTTTAACTTTCGCAAACACGTTTGCTCAATTTTTTGTTCCCTACTGGTACGGAACCCTTCGTGCGCATGTCCAACTCGCCCTTGGCGGGTTTGTATATCTCAGACTTGCTATCGCTGGTCAATTTTGAGTCAAGTTTACAGGTTTATGACAATTTTCCAACCGGTTATATCTCTCAATCCGAGATAACATACCTTATTTCGACTAATGGATTTGGACTATTGTGTCTTAAGCTCCTGTAGCTATTATATCCTGGTTGCGTTTTAAAAATCTTTTCAGCCAAGTGCTACCCGCCATTTTGCTACTATGATCAAAAGTGTGTTTTATCCCGCGTTCTTCACAGAAAAGGAAGACCTGTTTTCGTATGAACATATCACTCATGATTGGACAATCTTGATTGCTTTTTAACAGTAATTGTTTGAATTCCAATTCCTCATCATCTTTTAAAACTTGTTGTCGTCCGAGCTTTTTTCTTTCTTTGGCTCCCCTTGTAATATACCTCTGTAAGGTTCGAATAGGGACGTGGTAGAAAAGAGAAGCTTCACGATAAGTCATCCTTTTGTTTTTTATTTCATCCATCGCGTTTTTCAAATCGTCGTTGCTCCACCTCGCATAACTTCTTACACATTTTAACACCGCAAGAAGGTCTAAAAACAACATACTTATTGAATTCACAATACGAACCCTTTTTGTAAGTTGCGCTGACGTTGCGTCCAACAATTATGCGTTCACCCAATATCATAGGCATAGGTAGCGGTCATTAACCCTCTGTCAAATTTCTATACAAACCGCGATTGTCAACAACAAAGGGGCAACACAACACTTTGTTGGGAATCGCGTTTTGTATGGAAATGCCATTTTTTGCGACAGAGTGTTGCAGAAATGAAAGGGCGTGCGGCAGTCGACTTTTGTATCTCTTTGGTGAGCCGACTTATGAGCGTTGTGAACGGCTTTGACACACCGGAACAGGTTAACTGATACGACAAATGACAATACGATTTGCACAGATAAAATAGAGCACCCCTCCAGTTTTGCCCAGCAAGAGGCACATATGCAGGACCCTGTGTACCTAATACCAACTTACGAAAAGTTTGCAAATTGCGATCGATTTCAAAAGAAAACTTTTATAATTAACAGAGATTTAGGCCATTATTTGCGAGTAGAAAGGAAACGTTATATTTGATTTTTTATTTGACTTACATACAAGTACACACAAAATGCAATGGGACTTACAATATCGATACACGTAGAATTACTACATCTAAGCGAACATGTGGTAGCACATATGAAGCATTAAAGATTGAAAATCTGTAATTATACTTTACACTAGGACAAGATACACAATATAAATTATATTTTAGTCATATCTACGAATAATAAAATCTTAATTTATTAGTTATATTTAGGTATCTACTGTAAATAGCCAATTAGGAACTTTTAAGGGTACTCCATACTTACATTATTTAAACATAAATATTATTTTAACCATAATTATGCACTAGACTCTGAAAATGAAAAATTAAAAATATAGCATGATTTATGTATAACTAAATGGGTCATCCTTCAAATTGACCGAAATGCACAATCCCATAAAATATATATTTTCTAAAACACTGAGACTAGACTGTATATGGATGACAATTTTATTATAGCACTTAATATATATAATAGTCTTCCATAATATAATAGGCAGCCGCCAGCCAGTCAGCTATTTATCACGTGATACTTAAAGAAAAACGGGTACCCACCGTTCAAAAGATGAAGTGACTTGTAAGTTGCTGCCCGGTTTTCAATAAAAATAAAGTGCGCAAATAATTTTATAAGTGCGTTGAACTATAACCTCTAAGTAATCGTTATAAGAAATTTCTATTTCTAAGAGCTATGAACAATTTAGTCAAAAGCTTTAGACTAATCAAACGTGCAATATTGAATATTATAATACGGCGGGTGCTTGTTGTTAACCCTGACGTATCCCTCCGGTGTCTTGATGAAGTGTAACGGTTCGTGGTTGTGTTCGGTGACGGCGAGGAGGATCTTGTCGTCCTTGCTCACGTGGACGTGGGCCTTGCACGACTTGCTGTGATAGCAGGAGCACGTATACCTCGCCCCGCCACCACGGATCTTGCCACTCTTAGAGAATGTGAAGTTCTCGTACACCAGCAGTTTACTCCCGGTGGCGAGATTGATGAACTTGGCTGAAACTTTGGTACAACCAACGTTATATTACTTTAAAAATTACTCTAAAATGCTATAATAACGCTGGGTCACGAATTAAGGTATAATGACTAATCGCTCATGTCCTTTCTTTTCGTCCACGAAAGGCTCATAATTACACGATAGCAAAAAAACATTATTTTCATGAGCACATGTAAATTTTTTCCGTGATTCGTGACCACAAATATATAAATACGTAAGAACTAACGATTGGTTCCATTAAAGAAAATACTTAATGCTTCCTGGAAATTTGAATTATATTTACATTATATTTTTGTAATGACTAGCGCCAGTTATGCTTTAACATAATTAGTAATGTTAGGTTTTCTGAGGTTAATTGGATATAATTAGTTATGCGGTACATTTAATAGCGTTTTGGAAATGCTTAACTTGAAAGCGATAATTATATTAATCTCTCAATGTATTTTAGAATAGGCAAGTGACGAATTAACCTCAGAACTGGTTTCGGAGTCTCCCATTCAGGTTGATAGATTTTTTTAGCTCCAAGGAACCACATATTTATATTTATATTCTTTCTTATCTTCAAAACATTTGTGATTATTATTTCTTATCTTCAAAACTTTGATATAGAAGATCGCCTTGAACTTGGACTTTTTGAACTACTTTTAGTCCGTATCCTCCTATAAGTTCCATTGCCAGAACTGATAAAGAACACCGGATCGTGGTTATGGTGGGTGTTCCTCCTACCTATGACGTCTTCGAAGTCAACATGGAGGAACGCCTTGCATCTGTTTTTACCAGTGCGACTTGAACAGCTATACCTATACCCGTTGCTGAGGGGTCCACTTCTACAATATGCGTAATTTTTGTAGCTAAGCAAGCGCGTACCGTTAGTAAGAAGTATGTAATGCGCTGAAAAAAAACCAACGTTGTTAGATGGCAACTCTGATAGACTGAGAAATTAAAATTATTCGAAACGAGGGTTAAAACCGAAGTTAAAATGAGTTCAAACTAAAATAAACGTTAAAACCCAATCATTAGCCGCAAAAAATTGTTAGTTACGGCTAAAAAGGCCGAACTGATTTGTGAAGGTTGACCCAATAATATCATATACAAAGAAAAGTTTCTAAAATCTTAATAATATAAACTGTACATATTTGTCTGAAATAAATTATTGAATTTTAATTAATTGGTGTAAATTACATTTTGTTTGTTTGTGGGCTTATACCAATTTCAAAAAGTATAGACTTTTTTTTTGACATTTAGCAAAAGATTATTTGCGTATAAATAATATTATATGATGATATTGAAATGACACAACAAGAAATGAAAATTAGAAGCTAATTCCCATGTATTAATATTGGTTAATCAACTTAATCTTAGGTATATTCCGGGATTCAAGTGCATAATATAAAATGAATAAAATTATATGTCATGTTTCAGAGTAAATATATTAGGAAAAAAACATATTTTAAAGAAAGTTATGAAAATAAATCATTAATAATATGCAAATTCAAAATGTTTTATACGGACATTATAAACATTTGGGTACAATATAATGCAATCTTTAATAAAGACAAACTTTTGCAGTGTACTTAATTTATTAAATTATGATGACCATAACGACGACATAAACATTACAGTTTCTTTCTTCTTAGGTAAATGAGGAATTAATAAAGGATGAAAACGACCTCTAAAAGTAAAGAATGAAAATCATTTTATTTACCATTCTGACAATATTTTTGTTACAAGACGCATTGTTTTTTTAATGTCATACAAATGTACTGAGACTTTAACAAATTATATAATTTATTATTAATTTACCGGAACGAATAAACTTAAACAATAATAAAACATATGACTCGACTCCGAATAGTATGACAAGAAAATATAAGGACGGTAATAAATTTTCAATTATTCAAATTCTTCGAGGCACTAGAGCCTACACCCTTCCAGACCTTAGTTTTTATTTTTCGATGTTTTAAAGTGTCGTACCAAAAAGCGGACATTAGACCGAAATTATAGAAATCATTTCTTAGTGAATGAGAACAAGCAACAGAAAACAACATTATAACTATGAAAATATGAAATAAAAACTAAATTCAGAAACATAAAAAAAAAACAAACATATTCTCACAAAATAATATAATGTAAGTATCTCAGATGTGGAAACTACGAAAGCAATTACTGTCTTTGGTTAAACACAAGTGCACTTTATGCACCTAATGTAGGACTTTCCTGTGCATCCCGCTAATTTACGGTGTGTTCTAGATCAGTCGTTATAAGCAGGAAAGTGACCTACACCATCCCAGGGTATTTTTATTGACGGACGCACGTCCTCAGATCGTCTAGTTTGTAAGCGTAAAGGACTGTTCCTACTACTTCGACGACCACGCTAAGCCACTAGCTTGCAGTCGGTGTAAATGCAAAAGAGCTTTAGGTATCCAGAGCTAGTCGTCAAAAACGCTATGACAGCGGTAAGGCTACTCGAACCAGACAAAAACACGTATGACAAACCGATTTATGATAAATTACAACTTTTTTTGACATTCGTCCTTTGTTGATAATTTTTAGCGTTTATCAATCAGATAAATTACTCCTCCTATTGTGTGATTCTACCATTTACTGGCCTCTTTCTTTATAAATATTTGATAGGGACATTTAGAACAATGCATGCATGATATATACTAAAAAAATTTTATTAACAAATATAAGTCTCAGAATAAAACACTGAAATAAAATCAAACATTGAGCTTTTTAAATTTTTACATTATTAGTAACTAATAGTTGAATAATGGGGCAAATTGAAAGAGAGCCAGTTGACGAACCTATGTCATTTGGTTGGAATATGTCAATTCCAGTCGTGATCATCATCTGACAGATGAGTTTGACATAACCCGACCAAATTACTTACATCCACGATCTGTATCTTTTTCAACTTCTCTAATTGTACATTGCATAAAATAAATGTATATAGCAAAAAATATTCTTTAAATATGTAATGGAAATCTTCACGTGTCATAAACAGTTATTATTAAGAAATATTTTTAAGTAAATAAACAAACCAAGTAACCTATAATATAACAATAAATATATTAAAATATAAGTACTTTGCAGTAAACTGACTAGTTTTGACTTAGGAATGTGTTATTGCTAGAAATATCACAAATGTTCAATAAATACCCAAAATAATGTACCATAAAGATAATTTTGCGTTAAATTTTTGTCATTAATTCTAATTTCTAATTCTACATTCAATTAACCATTACCTGGTAGTAACTATTGGAATGAATTAATACACATATTATCTTGCTTTACAAAAATCTATGATCTAAAATTATTTACCGTGACATCGTAGACGCGTGTCATTTTCAAATTATCTACAAGAAGAAATATGACTAGTGGCCAATTTTATGTACAAGGCAGGTCCAGATTCCAGACATAGCACTGGGTTTTATTTTGCTACATAACATTCCAGCGTTCATACCCCCAAATATTTGTAGACATAAATGGTAGAAGCGGATAACTAACATGTTGCAACCTTTGAGTTAATATTGTTTTTTTTTTCAATAATTTTTTTTCAAATCTCGTAACTTACCTACTTCATTAAATAGCTAGTGTATCTAGCTATACATCAAACCCGCATTA
Source organism: Cyclargus thomasi (assembly GCA_026546445.1). Taxonomy (NCBI): domain Eukaryota; kingdom Metazoa; phylum Arthropoda; class Insecta; order Lepidoptera; family Lycaenidae; genus Cyclargus; species Cyclargus thomasi. Next base: position 41,873 of record JAOTAV010024520.1, read on the forward strand.
TTTTAATTTAAAATAATTTTTCAGGCGTCAAAAGCGCAAAAACCCGTCAGTTTTCAAAAATGTTAGTTCTGCTTCTTTCATTAATGTCTTTTACCGCAATATTTAAGTACTTCCAACAATATTTTGACAGTTCCCAGCATAATTTATAAAGGTTGTTGTCCAACACGTTTAATGCCTCTTTGACTCTTACCAAACGATTGTATGAAAACCGTGAGTCTCCTGCGCTGAGTCTGGAACCTAAATTACTTTATGGTCAAGAAGGTGCTATCAATAGACTAACATTGACTAGATCGGCGACGTCACTCCTTCCTAGTGGGTATACTGAACGCCGGATGGGTGTGCTCCATATTTCCCCTCACGATGGTGAGGTCATCCGCCAGGTGCAAATACGCTTTGCATTTGTGCCACCTGTTCTTCGTGCACCCCCATCTGAACCCGCTTCGAGTCCTGCTCTGTTTGTAGTAGGTGAAGTTGTGGAAAATTAGCCGCTCTTTTCCCCGTGACGTCATGAATATATTGACTGAAAGAATAAACATTTTATTGACGGCTCCAGTTAGTGCTTATTAAATAAAGGAGCGCAAGGAAAACCTTTTTTTACATAAATGTCGATATTCACCTCATTGAGTGAGGAAGCCACTCTACTCTTACTGCTTTTAAATACAATTTAATGTTTTAAATGAGACCACTATTTTTAGTGTCTGATCAAAAGACGTATGCGTTTATCTTTAAAGCATTATACAGTTGAATCCGTTTATATTTATATGATGACATCGATAGCGATTGAAAAACACGTCATAATAAGCGTACGTCATACAAAGCGTTTTGTGAAGAAAAAACGTTTTATGTAAATAGTATAAGTACTCTAATAGAGAAACATAGTAACTTATAAAATAAAAATTTAACGTATTTTTATCATTAGACGAAGATTCGCCGACAATTTTTCCCGTAACAATGTTATGTCGAACTTTAAAACGACTTATCTAGCTTGCAGAAAAATTAAAGTCAAGAATACCAAAACGTTCGGCAAAAACATTTGCCTTTTCCTGTAACATAGGGCCTGACTGATAGGAATTCTTTTGTTTTCCATTATTTTAAACAACTGAATTAATGCTTTATCAACATTTTCTTGTCGCAATTTTCGAAGCCTCTTCGGTTTCAAAACATTTGAATTGAGAGATTGCTTAATACGGTCCTTGTTTTTAAAAATCGTTGAGATTGTCGAATGGCCCACGCCGAAATTCCTTTGCGAGAGATGAGTTTGATTCTCCATTTTCTAATCTTGCATATTATTGCACCTTTCTCCTCAATCGTAAATGCCTTACGGCGCTGATATTAAATTTTATTCGCACGACAAACTAAAAACAATGCATGACCTTCAAGCGTCAATTACTGAGATTCAAAAAAAAAACAACGAGCATTGTGCTGAACGTCATAGGGAACCAACGAACATTACCGAAGGTGTAAAATATCTAAATATATTTTACACCTTACACAGGACATAATTTATTAAAAATGGCATATGGTCATAAGAAGCGACATGATATTGTAAGTGAAGTCATTATATCCGACTTTTTATAAAGAATTTTATATGAAAACCAAATTTTGTAATGTAATTACGTCATAATAAGCGGTTGATCAATTTACGCGGAGTCAAAATAAACGGATTATACTGTTTATCTAAGGCGTCTGTCTACAAGAGTAGAAAATGTAAGAACTCAGTGTAATAAAATGATTATAAAAGGAATTAATTGTTGTCATCAAATTATTTTCTTTTTTGCTATCGCACAATTTTTCTGTTTTACAATACCTATACAAATAAAATATATATCTGTAGTATAACACTCGTTCTACTTTTAGATTAGAAGCCAATTTTTCCTGGAATAGCTATTTTTTTATTTTTACAGTCAACTCATGTTACTATGATTATAGTCTAGTGATGTTTCTTTATTTGATGTCTGATTTCAGAGTTTTTGCTGTAAATAAGCACCAGTATAGTGAATGTAAAATATTTCATTAATAATAATTAGACGCTGATAAATAATAATTAGGCATTCGTGAGTTTTCCTACATGGAACTAGTTTTGAGTAATTAATAAATAAATAAAAAAATACAGCAGTAAAACAGACATAATTATAAAAATAATTTTTATAATTATCTTTCTTTTACTACTGTAGCGCGGCAGGTAACGATGGTAACCCTCCCCCGCAGCGCCGCGCTCATACCTAAGGCGAGGTATAGCGGTTGTGGTCAAGCTTTACCTCTTTTATTTCCTCTGTAGAAGTTTTATTTTTTCCACCTCTGCTTCCTCTGTTATCTGTTGTTTCTTGCTTAACTTTTTTCTTCAATGCAATATCGACCCGCGATTGGCTAACTTGATAGGTGTTCAAGAATGTATTCTTGCATATTTGTATATCATTAATAAAATATTTCCGTGTAACCTTTCTTTTTGAACTGCGGCCTTGAACGTAACTTCTATTTACTTTTTGTTCAATAACATTTTTTTGCAGGATAGCACATCTAGCAGCAAAGCTGCCACTTTTCCAATAGTTTTCAAATTCGCGCTTCCTTATGTTTACTTCCACTTTTTCTGTGCATTTAAGGTGACAATCGCATGTAAAATTTAAAAATGTTTTCTTCTTAATCAATATTCCTCTTGTGTTAATATAATCTTGATTCGTATTAACTTTTTCCTTTTTTGTTTCTCTGTTCTGACTTTCATGTTTTCTCTTCCTACCACTTCTTTTTCTTCCATTGTAGTTCAATTGAAAATCGCTTTCAGACGTTTCTGAAATTGCAAAGTCGTCATCATCACATATCTATGGTGAATTGCACCATTATAAAAAATTCTCTAAAAAAAATTTACAGATGTATTGCTGGCCTTTTAAATTAAAAAATAGGTTATAAGAATACCGGAAGATAAATAAGGAATTATATGGAACTGGGCCTCCGATAATCTCACATACTGAATATAACGAAACAGAATGACAGTTTGTAGCCAAAATAAATATAAAAAAAATAAAAATAAAAAACACAGCGCAACACTGTTTCACGCCAGTTTTTTGTATAGTCGTAGATTTTCTTCGGTCGACATAGCCCGACGCGAACACCCTATATTTATATTAAGATGCGTGTAAATAGATTTACGAACACAAAAAGAACTATTCAATTCTGGGCAGTACTTACTGAGATTAGCGCGTTCAAACAAACAAATTATTCAGCTTTAAATTATTAGTATAGATTCAGTAAAAATTTCATACTTACGCCTAAGAGTAGAACAAGTTTGTCATAACATTATATTTTTCTTATATTTTTATAACAACTAGAGGCCGCCCTGTGTTCGAAATTCGACCATAAATATATTTTAATCCATCGTGTAGAGGAGCTATAAAAATAGAATATATTTTCAATTCAATCACAGAATTCATTTTGGCCTAAATATCTCATATCATTACCAGGCCATTCATTTTTTTTTAAAAAATTAACAGACTTTAACCAAAAAACGAGTATTTCGTAAAAGATACAAGACTGAATTTTTTTAATAATATTAGTACCTACTCTACACTCCTCCCCCAAATCTAACTATATAATAACTAAAGGAAATTTCATGCTTTTACATCTATGCGTATTTCGTAAAAACGAGGTACTTTAATCATATTTTTCAAAACTAACGTGTTTTGTATGCTTTTCGTAGAATTTTAAGAGAGCTGAAGAAATTAAATAAAATTTTTAATTATTTTCCACTACACCGTTTTGAACGATATTTCGTTTTAACGAACTATAATTGCAAGTTGAATTAAATACTTTATTTGAATTTGGAACGCTAGAATAATGCGTGCGCGCGAATTTTACCGTAAGTCTTCATTTAAGTGCCTTACGGCATATAGAACATAAATGTTATATACAAAACCTAACTTCAGAAATAAGCAATATCCACTTTTGTACTTTAGAATATTTTGTAGGTCGTTTTAAAATCTAAAGAATAAGACAGCATTCAAAACACAACGTTTTTAGGGTTTCCGTACCCAAAGGGTAAAAACGGGACCCTATTACAAAGACTTCGATGTCTGGCCGTCTGTCTGTCTCCAGGCTGTATTCCAAGAACCGTTACAGCTGAAATTTTCACAGATTATGTTTTTGTGTTGCCGCTATAACAACAAATACTAAAACTAAAATAAATTTAATAAATAAGTAGTACTGTCATACAACAAATGTGATTTATTTGCTATTTTTTGCTCGGTATCAATAATGGCAACTGGCAGACACTTGAAATTCACACAAAGTACTTAATTGTATTTAAGCTTTATTAATCAGTAATAAAATTTAAATAAAATTAATAATTAAGGTGGACTCTTATACAAGAAACAATTTCTACCTATGTTTGCTCTAATAATATGGTACTCGCACTTGGCCGATTTTGATTTCGTTGGATAACATACCAATGAATTGATAATTAATCATAGCTTAAGAATCCCAGCAACACCAAAATCATCATCAAATAATATTAGTGGCTAAAGAAATGGGTATATATTTATTAAGAAATATCTTATTTCGCTGGCTACATTAAAAGGCTACATTAAAAGAAAAATAATAACAAAAAAGTAACATAACTTTCAATAAAATTTTAATAAATAAAACGGGCACAAACTACCAATAAAACGGTCACTAGGTTCTCCTACTTTAAATAGTAGTATAATAGACCTATTGTATTGGTAATTTTGTAAGCAAGACTTTTGGCTCCCATAACACTAACTGCTGCATACATCATAATTAAGTATAAGTTATATATAAGATATGATAAAAAATTAATAAATGATTATGATGTATGCAGCAGTTAGTGTTATATATAGCTAGCAATTAGATTCAAAAATACGTCTATATATAATAACAATATTTTTTTCTAAAACAGGCACATTGGTATGTTTCGTTTCTTTTAAACTTTTCCTTATTAGTGAACAATTAAATCTTTTTTCGGTTTTTAAATGACTCGTTGTGTAAGAGATTCTTCTTATGGTTTCTTTTTCACAATATTGTCACTAGCCCTTCTATTCATAAAAATATTTATAGTGTTTAACTAGTCAAGATTCGCTGTCCCTTTCTGTTGTATGACGTTTTCAATATTCCAGAAAAGGACTGCCAATTTGAATTACTTAAACACTGTTTAAATATTTTTATGAATAAGGGGTAAATCTATAGGTTAATCACCATTTGTCATTTCATTGTCTGAGTCAAACTTATAAAGTTTGTTGTTTGTTGAACTATGTCTGTATGTGTGTCATCACTTCATTTGCGAAAAGATAATTTATAACAATTTTCTTATTTTTATATCTCTGCTTATGAAGATTATATCTAGCTGTCTGATATTCAAAGCACAACATATACAGCTGTTCTCGATTAAGTTTGCTTAGTAATTATTTTTTATTGTTCTTCTTTACTTCGAATGTGGGACAATTAGACACAAATATTTCTACTGCCTTTTTCGGTATATAATATTTAGGTTTTATATGTGACAGCACTTTGTCTCGCCCACCGTGGTTACAAGATTTATGGACATCCAATATGGTGTCAAAGTATTCGTTTCTAGGTAAAATGCGCGCCGTCGGATCTTGTGGAAACTTTTTTTTAAATGTTAAAAACTCTTCATTTCCTATTACCATAATATCATACTTTGATGACCAATAATAATCCATAGCCGTCTTGCGTCTGGTCATCGTTCTAACTTGGCGGATAGTATCCATAACCATCAAAATTTTATCTGCTGTCCAAGGTTTCCGGCGCTGAGAACCTTAAAAGATGTAATACTCCATTGATATGTGTATATTGTTTCACAGCTGAGTTACGACCCCATGTCGTTTCATTATGGTGCCTGATGGACCAATATTACTTTATACTAAGGGGCCCGATAGATATTGTCCTGCCAGGCTAATTTATAAACCTTAATTCTGAACCATCTGAGGCGTTAAATAAAATGTATACTAAAAATAATTTTTATCGGTTCAGTCGATTAGAACGTGTTCAGAATCACTCAAAAATACAAAGATTTGCCTATTATTTTTTATGATATTTAGGGGGCAAACGAGCAGACGGGTTACCTGATGGAAAGCAACTGCCGTCGGCCATAAACACTCGTGACATCCGAAGAGTCAAAAGTGCGTTGCCGGCCTTTATAAGGGAAATAGGGATAGGGGATAAGGGAAGTTAAGCCACTGGTAAACTCACATAGTTATTGAACGAAACACAGCACAACGCCGTTTCGTGACAGTTTTCTGTGATGCCGTGACATCCCTTATGTCGAGCCGGCCCATTTGTGCCGAAGCATGGCTCTCCAACGGCAATGAGCATCCGTTTCACTGATAGTAAAACTGGCTAAGCGACATGATGGTAACTATAATTACCATCATGTATTATCTAGGGGGACCTTAAACAAGTATAACTAAATAGATAAAAATTAATAGGAAAACCCACCCGTATGTTGTTGCTCGTACTGAGTAAGAAGAGACTCAAATTTTTCACGGAAACTTGAAGTTGGCATTTCATTATTTGGTTTCTCCATGCTCACACACCATCCTGAAAAAAAAAACTTTTTTAAACTACAAAAATATACACTATAGCTGCCGAACCAACTTCATTTATCAGCAATCTCAAATGTAGCTTTCTAATAGTGAAAGAATTTTTGAAATCGGTTCGGTAGTTTCGGAGATTATCCGCTTTAAACCCACAAACCCTTACCTCTTTATAATACTAGTAACGAAGTATAGACAATGAAAAACAACAATCCTCGCGCTGTTTTCGATGGGTGTTTCAAACCATGACAAGAACCTTAAACGTACCATATATAGATGACTCAGAAGATATCGTCACATCGTTATTCGGCCGAAAAATATCTTTCCGATGTGATCTGTCAGCTGGGTTTTTTCTAACTCGACATTAGGTCATCTAATGGTAAGCGCTCACTTTCAGGACCGAACGAGCCTAACTCGGTGAACGAACAAATCAGTGCAGTCGTGTCGTGAGAGGAGCTAAGTGACACACGCACAGAAGATTTGATATTAAGATATGAGGTCACGTAGCTTTTAAGTTAAAACGACTTCTAAATGTCATGTCTATTAATAATAATAATTATAATGTGAGAAGAAAAAACGAAAGAAGTCGCTAACAACAGCTAGTAAATAAAAAGATTGGATTTTATTTAGTGTGTGCATTTATTTTTGTTGCAGATAGATTTTATGAAACAATATTAGATAATTATAAATAACATTAATGAGGAGAAATCATAACTTAAATTCTTTTAATTCTTTAACATCTTAGCTAATTTTTTTCTTTTTCTTTTTATTCTCGCCATATTCTCTTTGTTCGTTTTTTTCGTTCGTAACCGATTTTCTTTGTTGATAATTTACCTCTTTCAAAGTTAATTTTGAATAGGGCAGCATGTTTTTTTCCGAATATTTTTAATTTTTTTTATATCTTTAAGCTCTCTCCGCAGAGGTCTTCGCGTTATGCTTTTTAGTAGGTATGTATAGAACAGCCCCTTTTAGGGCAAAGCTGTAGTTAGGGGTAGTCTATCTGTCAAGATGGCGGCTGTGCCTGTCAAGATGATAGTTGTGCTATGGCGCTGGACGAGGATAGACGTGCGCTCGCGTATATAATAGTAGCTGGGTGTGTTTGATGAGCTAGTGTCTTTGGCTTTTACAGGTAGCAATAAGTATTTAACATGTTCTTCGGGCTCCTTGAGATCATATCAATCATGGTTGGATACCGCTGCTGATCTTGGTGACACAGGAGATGGGACACGTCAAAAAGTAACGTTTCAGTTGCCCTGCTTAAGAGGTAACAGACACACAGAAGCACTTTCGCGTTTATAATATTTGTATAGAAAGTATAAATTTAGATTCAGTCGCTGCTCAGTGCTATCCGTTTACATTCTGCCGCTGACCAGCCGAGCTGAATAAAAGTGTGCGCATCAGATTAGTACAGTTTGACGTACGTTCCGTCCACGTTCCGGTAGTATTTAGTCGGTGGATGGGAATGAATCGCGTTAGAGACCTTTATTTTGAGCAGGTTATCAACGTGGACGTAGGCGTTGCAGTTCGCCCTGGTACAGCGCCAATGTGCGTCACCACTCTTCAGATAGTGCTTAAAGTAAAGAGGATAGTCGTTGACCAGTAGCAATATCTTTCCGCTCTGCAACTTCATAGGGATTCCATATTCTGAAACGTGACGTTAGATAAGTCACAGCATATGGCATCTTCCTTCATCATATTTCATCTATTCAACAGAATTACTGTCATTTTCAGCAAACATTTTAATTCTTTTCAAAGTTATCATTATTTTGTTGGTTGATAGTTGACTACTGTATACTGCTAAACTGTTGTATACTGCTAACCCTGAATTTTTTGCAGTATCTTCTATTTTCTTACTTGGCCGTCGTTCATATTCCATCTTCGTAATAAGGAAACAAACGTATTTGAAACAAGTCTTCTATAAACGAAATCTACTATAAACGAGTCTACTATAAACGAAATGACAAGACTGCTCACAAAATTTCGTAAGCAGTTAATGTGTATCGAATCGTCGTTTGAACTCTACTTCTACTATGATGAGCTATTGATTGGTTCGCTTTTTTGAGTTTCAGCAGAGCACATTTGATTTTATCATTACTTGCATAATTTTAGGGAAAGAAAGTATGAAAACATTGTGCTTGGAAGTCTGATTGAGAAAATCAAACATTTGTTGTTTGTTTGCTAAATGCAACTTGTAGGTAACTTTTTGACAAAATTCCTGGTTTTCATGCAACCGAAAGTAGGCGACATAAATGATATTCACGTCACTGACATTTGTGGTCTTTTTCAACAACAATGAAAACCATTTATTACCATAAAATTATTATTAAAAGTATTATACTTTTCAATAGGTATATGAAAATCAAACTTTGGAATAAAAATTTATAAAACATTTAAGAAATATGTCTGTATAAAGTGAAACTTCTGCTTCAGGTGTGGAAACTAAGAAAGCAGTTCTTGTCTTTGGTTAGACACAAGTGCACTTGTCACATTGTGCACTTAATGCGGGATCTTCCTTAGCATCCTATTAGTTTGCAGCGTGTTGCAGTCCCTTCATGAGCAGGATGATGACCAACACCATCCCGAGCTACTTCACTTGACGGACGCACTTCTGGTCGTCTGGTCCTTACGTGTGTAGGACTCAGACTGCCGCTGCAAGTACTCGGACATCGTCTTCGCCTTCTTCTTCTTTTAGGGGCTGAAATAATTTTATTAAACTATGCTATTAGCCAACTAGCTGTCGAAAATATCAAAGTAACTCTTGCATTTGATATTCCAAGCTCGCACGGTCTGTCACTGGCAACTAATAGAGGAGGCATTCTCAATGAAAATAAGAAGGTATCCCGAGCAAATTGTTATTAATACTATGATCGCTGTAGCCTGTTGGCTGATACTAAATAGCTACTATGTGTTACATCATCCGCACTTCTTTGATTTAAAGTCTTAGCTAAGGCGGATACGACTTGAGTGGAGTAAAATTTTAACTCAAGAATAGCTAATTTTGGAGTAAGCTGGTTTTAAATTTTACCTTTTTTTACAGATTAATGAAGAATAAATAAATTAAAAAATATATATATATTAGAACACGCACACCTGAAACCTCGCACACTTGCCCGCGCCATATCGTTCACTATCATATTCACAGGGGAAATGATTTCAATTGTGATATAATATCTGCATTCACCATTCTTACCGTATATAAAATCAGAAAAACGCAAAAGAAAAGATCCATAAAATAAATTCCAAGATAGAATGATTCCCAGAAGAGTGACACTCATGTATTTCAATTCTTTTGCTCCGCAATTCGACTAGAAATTACATGAGTGTAACTCACCAAAATGCAAATCACGAGAGATTAGGCACAAGTGAGATCTTGAAAGTCGATGAAAATTAATTTTGCCAAAGTGGCAGTTTTAATAATAGCAATCTTTGAATAAATTTAGAATTTATTTTAACGGAATTTGAAGATTTTTATCAATTAAACGTAGATGAAACATTTTTAAGTCTATCTACAATTCCTAATAATTATGTTCAGAAATATTATAACTTTTACAATTTTACTTACATAAATATAATAAATATAAGTGAGAAATAGTTTATTATAAAACAAAGTTATTTTAATTTATTATAATTTATTATAAAACAAAAATATTTTATGTGTGGTATGTGTACAGTAACAATTAAACTGACATACCTGTTTCTAAAAACAATCAAATACTGAACTCGATTCATCTAGGTCTTTAAACAAAACTAATTAACACTATGAAAAAAAAATAAACTAAACCAATAACCCACTAGATGTACAGTATAGAGGATACTGTCCAGTTTTATTTTGTTGATCCACGATATCTGGCAACGTGTCTCGCTTGTGTAACATACAATGTATCATCATACATTTACCATATCAAATGTATGATTATTATCGAAATTTAAGATGCATACAATACCCATAAAATCGTCCGTTAAGCGCTATAATTATAACATTTTTATATTCGTTTAAAGTCTCGTTTTAATCTCGACTACTTAATTTTTTTTATTTCGAAGCTCGAGATCATGCGAGAACGAGACTCTACACTGCTGGAAGTGTATAGATAAGGAAAAAAATTTACTTTTTTTTTGCACATGTTTTTACATTTTCATTACAGAATGCACATTGCATAAAGCTTTGGAAAACACTGCAACATCTAAAGATCAATAAACGATGTACGTATTGATTCGACGCTTTAAGACGTAATTTAAAAATAAATGTCATAAAAGTATTTGGAATATTAAAAATATTTAAATAGATGTCTTTCCTCTTATCAGAAAAAAGTATCATGACAATTTCACTTTTATGTCCACACTTTAAAGGCTACTTTTGCATTAAACGTACCAGGAATTACCCTCCTTAATTCTATTCAAAGAAACAGTTAAGAAATTGGAGTAGTCTGTAAAGTACAAGATTTGTTATACTTTATTAAAAAACTACAATTATTATGTACTAAACAAATTAATTCAGTTTTATTTTTTTTATTGGACACAATTAGGTACATTATACAAACTAGAAGAAATGGAACCATATGAAAAAGCATATAATTATTCGGAGTCTTTGAGATTAAATTTTCACGTACGTTCCATTTTTTATTTGGGTATATCTGTCAGGCTTATGAGTATGTCCTTGGGTGGACTCCCTCACAATCCGATATTGACTGTCAACATGTACGTAAGTTTTACATGCGGCTTTTTTACAAGAATAGCGCATCAAACCACTTTTGTTTGTGTAATGATAATAAAATGCATAGTCCTTGACGAGTAGAGCATGTCCTCCAATAGCCAGCTCAACAAGCTTTCCATGTTCTGAAAGGGGTAACCACAGCTATTAACATTCGTCGTCTACCGTAGGCGTGCGTTAAAACGAAGCTATGCTTTAAAATTTAATAACTATAAATAAACATAAATTGCTACACATATAGCAAAAATGTTCATCTAAATTTGGTGAACGTAACTGAATAATTTTATTTTCTGATAATTTTATACAGTTTATATTCTTATATATTCTTTGTTATTACAAAAATAAACATTTCAGGTATAAGTTATCTTAAACTTTTATATATTTTCCATCCGCAGCTCGCATGTATCTAGGAGGGGGATGACGGTGGCCTTCTGTGGACAGTTTCACGATCCTGTACTGATCGTCGACGTGGACGTACGCGTTGCAGTCGTTCTTTTTACAGGACCAACGAGTCAATTCGTTCTTCACTCGGCATTTGAGATAAAACGCAAAATCATTCACAAAAAGGGTGTGCGAACCGTTGACCATTTCAACGAGTTCCGCAAAAACTGAAATATGTAGTAATGCTCATCAAGTCCCTGCTGCTGCAGGCTGCTTTTTTAACCCCATTTAGCTTTTATTTTATTTTTCTATTAACTAAGGCTGATGTATCGTACATATACTAACTGTAACCCCTAAATTGACTTAGGGCCTGTTTCACCACTTACTGTCAAAGTTTCTGGCTATCTACAACTTTTTTGAGAGATTCTCCATACGAAATCTGTTAAATAAAGTTGTATCTGTCGAATGAACTGTCTGTAAGCGGTGAAACAGGCGTGTAGTCTGCTAGATATGTTATTTACTATAGTATAATATGTAATAGTTAAACAAAAAATTGAAATAAAATAGGTTGGATGGAAATGAAGAATATGATGAAAAAACATAATATGAGTCGAACATATAGTATTTTATATTTTTACATTTTAAATTTGTACTTATGTTATAATAGTAATAAAAAAAAAATAAAATATTGAAAAACTTAAGACATTAGTTGAGGATTTTTTTTTTAATTTGAGGAAATAAATGTTTGCAACTTTGAATCAACTAATAACGTACATCATATAATAATAACGTTCTTTATTTATATTTAATATTTACTAACAAGGACCTCTTCTTACTAACATTATGGATGAAAATCTAAAATAAATTGTAAATTTAAATAAATCTTGCACCATCACTTTAACTCTTTAGCTTGTTTTTACGAACAAAATTTTCTAAAGGAACGCGTTAAAAATGTTTATCCTTTATTTTTCTCATTAGGAAATTGTGAGATTTTTTTTCCAGCGGCGTCGTTGTTCTTTTTGTTTTTTTATATACATATTTTTTATGCTCACAAAAATCTTATTTTCTTCTTTTCTGAAGTATTTTTCTGTTTCCCTTTGTTGATAAATTCTATAACGCTCAGGGTAGTTTTTCATTTGTCGATATTTATTTATCTTACGTTCTCGATCTTTTGCTAACTTTTCCTGTTGTGTTATTTTTTTCTTTCTTTTAGTCTTTTTCGTTTGGTGAAAGCCTGTAATAAAAAAGTCCTATTGTCACAATAAGCAATCAACTAATTACATACTTTCACATCTTTGATAATTTCAGCATGTTTAGCTTTTGTTGAGCAAAAATTAAACATGATTTTATCCGATATTATCTGACAAAAAAGAGGTAACAATATTTTGATTATAATTTCATCTTTGTAGGATTAATGAACATTCTGGTGTTTGATACTTAAAATATTTTTTTAATTAAAAGACTTAAAAATTGTACGTAAATTACTTTCTTATAATACATTCGTAGGTGTTACAAGCTTCATCTGACCAAATGCCTACATGCGGCTCGAATTTATAACTCCCCTTTTTCGTTAATGTTTGACTTGGCTGGTATCGACTACCTACGAAATATAATAAAGGATTTCATACATTGCCGGCTGCAGATTCGACATTCTATAGAATGCCTAAGTAATGTATACAGTTGCAACTAGTTAGTTTTGGCAAGTCTTATTATACACATTGCAGGCAGGCGGCAATGTGTGTAATCAGGCATTCTATACAATGCCTAACCATTCTATGAAATTATTTTTATTTTCTCCATCGCCCGCAATGTATAAATCGTTAATTTTATTTCTATTGGTGCGCAGCGGAAAATAAAGAATGGTGCCATTGATTTTCCATCATCTTCTAGGCTCGGAATTTACTTATTTTAGTGATGGGATATGTGAATGGTTAAATTTAACGAAGACCACGCTCTGCGGTTCAAAATTGTTTGTCGATATTTAAAAAATTTCTTAAACGCTTATAACTGTACTATTTGCACTGTTATGCATTATTGCACATTAATGTATATTTTGAAATCAAAATTGATACAGAAAGTTAAATTTGTTACCATAAAACAGGAAAATTATATTAATGATAATAATATCGTCTATTTCTTTCACGAGCTTTCATCTTTTCTTGAGCCGACATTTCGCACACGAGATTTCTTTTCCCAGTTTCTCTCATTCTCCTATACTTCTGTCTACTTTTCTTTCTCACAACTGCATACGTCTGTGAATAACTCTTAAGTAACTGTACCTTAATCTTCCAGTTATTCAAAAGAATAGCTGAAAGATTAAGGTACAGTCACTTTTTGTAATACTACTCTACTTTTGTTTTTTATTTTTCTTGGTTTATAAAGTTGTTCTTTACAACTAAACAATATTAATATAATCTAACTACATTCATATCTGTAATCATTTATATTAGCTGATATGAAACACATTTTACATTGTATTATTTCATTTATATACGAATAACAAAATTAACCGGCCAAGTGCGAATTTTATTCGTGCCTGAGGAGGTTCCGCGCCATCCATACTAATATTATAAATGGAAAAATGTTTATATGTTTGTTAGGTTAGTTTTTTGGAATAGACGAGACGTGGAAAGGATGAAGAGTTACATAGGCTACTTTGGTTTAAAAAAAAACATCCCACTGTTTGAAAAAAAAATATTTTTTACAAATTTTCGAATTTTACGCAAACGAAACCGCGGCTTTATAATATCAAGTACAAGGCTAAGCTATAAAAATAATTACATTAAAAGTTATAAACGTAGCCAATAATCTTATCAACAATAGTGCGATGTAGACGCCTAATAGCGACATCTCTTGTCGACTTCAGTGCACACACAACAATATGAAACGATTCCTGGTAGCACTTGTGCATTGTAACTGGCTAATAGCGACACCTTTAAGACAGACGGACAGACATCGAACTCTTAGTAACAAGGTCCCGTTTTTATCCTTTAGATACGGAACTCAAAAAAAGGAAGAACCTAGAAACTAGTACCAAAGGTTTGAGTACTCATATCAAAAAATAAAAAATCATCAATTTTGCAAAATACTTTATTACTTGCCGTAACCAAAAATCGTACAATACGAAGCAATGTGGTGTTTTAAATAAATGCAAATAATAAACAAAAACGTATTCATATTATGTATAAGACATATAAAAATAGACATTGTTACAATCTAGCACAGACACACATTTTTTTGTGTTGTTAAGCTAAAATGTGTAAGCGGACTTATGCTGTAAGATCAAGAAATTACGCCACACTGCTGACGCTCCGTTTTTCAGTCCACAAGGGTCAAGACCCACTTGAGTTGATTTGGGTCAGCTTCCTCCCTACATCAACACGGGGTTAACATTATTCTAATCAAAAGGTCGAAAACAGCGCTGGATATATTTTTTTTCGATAGAGTAAACTTCGCAGTGTTGTTAATATGGCGGCAACGATGAGTCAGCAATGCACGAAACTTATATAACCTTATTAAGAAACGAATAATAAAACATGACACTACTTTTATGTCTATGTCCTCTCTCATTCACACATCAAATCAATCAGTCAAATGACTATATTTGACTGAGTGTGAATGAGAGAGGACTGTCGGCCATCTCTACTTTAAACAACGAAAATAAAGTAAAGAGCCTAAAGCTCGAAACAAACTTTCGCACGCGGTTTCAAGTCGCAACTTATTATAGGTATCTGATATAATCATCATCATCTAATATCTATAATTATACATTGAGGTGAGCAAACTATAAGATGTAAGTCGCGGAAGAGTCCTTGGGCTGACCTTGAGCGTTCGGACGCCCAAAGCGAATCGGGTGCGCTGACGTCCAAAGTGAATCTGGCGCGCTAAAGTTTTAACATACTTTGCATATCTATTAGACTGAGAGCTGACAGCAATTTTTGAGTAGCTATTTGAAGCAAGCCGAAGCCTTGCAATGTATCACTCCTACAGTTGCCAAACGTACCATTTTAATCCCATTTATACGACCTTTTTGACTTTGGTACGATGTACGATAGCATATCCTAAATGGTACAAAAACATACGATCTTTTTAAATATTACAGTATTTGAAAAGATCGTATTTAGTCACGTTATATATTCTTTAATTTTAAAAATTGCCGTTGCTTTAAAAATTTAAAAACGAAGAATTCTAAATGACTTGGCAACACTATTCCTATTACCCCAAATACAGAACTGGCTAGTTGCCGCGTCCGATAGTTTACTTCAAGCTTGCCAGGTCCTGAACTTTGAGAAGTTCCACAGAACACAATGACAGCAAAACTCTTCGTTTATTAATAAGGCCTTGAAAATTCTCAGCATTAAGTCACCATAGAATACAATAAAACGAGATCGATTACACGAGACATCGATTATATGATGGGCAGTCTTATCATCCTAAATTGTATCACATACCTAATACTGGACACGTCGCAGTTATTATATCACACCAACACGTATATTATGCACTTAATTATATTATTACATATCAATAAGGGCTGTCGATATTTCATTTGTCCGGGACTGAAGCAATGCAGCCGTAGCGTCGTTCGATATAATAGTGCCATATAAACAAAATACGACGACTTATTATGTCAAATTACATGACCTAGTATGATAGACCCAGCTGCTTGGTACGTCACACGACGATCGACACGTGAGACCACGAGGTTCCGTGGCTCCTCCTAGTAGTATATGAAATATCGAACACCCTCAGAGTACCGAGTGCGGTTTTTTTCGCATTCGACTGTAATCGCGTTTTGCGTTTACTAAAATTTGATATGGGATTTGTACACGTGACCGTGAGCATCGCTAGGTGGCGCTGTACAAATCCCATGTAAAATCTTAGTAAGCGCGGAACGCGTTCACGGTCGAATGTGAAAAAAAAAAACTCTCACTCGGCATTCGGTATAGAGGAATCATTGTCGTTTAGATAACATGATACGAATTTGATAGAAGATGTATATAAACACATTATCAGGCTTTGAGAATATTGTTCATAGTTATTTCTTTAAAATAGGAATTAGACATCTTGAACACACTCACATTTCTGAACAGCAAGTATACAAAAAAAGCAAGCATGATTCTAAATGTTGCGTATGGGTCGCATGGTCCATTTTTATAGTTCTAAGCAGTTTAAGAAAATTAATAAAAATTCTAAATATCATTGAACTAACTATTGCAACATAACAGTTCACTTGTCTAAGAATACTTCTATAACATATATAATAATACAAACGCAATTTCGATACACTTAAATACATTTTCGCAATCGTCTTAAATAAAATCTTGGCCAAATATGTCTTATAGTTATGTTAAGTTGTGAAACATTGTTAGTAACCTTCAATAAAATAATTGTTCGATCAAAGTTAGTACTCGTAATATCATACTTTTTTTTAAACTATCAGTCTCTTTTTGTAAGTCGCCAAATATTTCAGTCAATATACGACTAGTTTCAGTAGTAGTTTTTTCATTTTTTTCTTCTAGAAATAACTGGTTTTTAAGAAAACGCAATATTAAGATCTATTTCTCGTTAACTGTAAAATTACAAGTTTTAAGGGTTACCTACACTATTCTGATGTTGAAAAAAATATTAATGATGGTTGATGGCTCAGATTAAAATTTTTAGATTTATTTCTACAAAATGCCAAAAAGACTTAAAATTATCACATTTTTAGCTGGTTCATCATGAACAAACTTGAGATCAGCAACATCACGCTTATTAAATTCAACACGCATCAATATTAATTAAAGACTCAGACATTATCCTAAAAGGCACTTATGACATAACGATATGCAATACGCATTATACGGTAAAAAGCGATTATCAAATGTTAATACTATGCCCCGATATATCGAGACAGCAAAAAGCATACCTACTTCATCTTAAATATATGTTTGTAATACAAAAAAATGCAATAAAAAGCAGTCTTTTCACGTTCGGAATAACGCTTCGATATACAGCACAGCCTAAAGTTGTCACTTGTTTAAAATCCAGTTGTTATAACCTACAAAAGTCACACTATCCGTCTTAAGGATTCTAAGACCCGTATTAATAGTCAGCGCTTAATGTTGGAGCATGATCAAAAAATTTTGAGATGGTATTTTCATTAATGAAGATACTTTTTATGCGCTGACTGTAAATACGGGCCACTATTAAATAAGTCAATCACTATTCGAAACGAAATTCCGTGTCGCCTCCTTCATCTACAGTGTAACTACTTATAGCGAGTAATAACTAATACCTTAAAGACAACACAACGCGACACTTTCATAGATTTTTTTAAATAAAAATAAGGGGTTATCTGATGGAAAGCAACTATCGCCGCCCATAGACACTCGCAACATCAGGGTGCGTTGCCGGCCTTTTAAGAGGGAATACGCTCTCTTCTTAAGAGGTTTGAAGTTACGTTTTACTGTTAAAACGTTTTAAAAACATCACTTTTATTGAAGTAATGTATCGTGTCGAGTCATGTTACTTCAGTGTAGTGTCGCCTTAAGAGTTAAGACATAGGTGCATATGCACAATATGGCATCAGATGAGTCCAACATGGTCAGACATAGACTGACGCCATGAAGACAAATATACATAGCATGAATTATGCTTAAATTATAATGAGTTCACTGGTTCATCGATAATTTTCCATTTCCATGATGATGCTATAATGTGCCTATAACCTATGTCTAGTAGAAACATTTTCATAGCAAAACTTTACTAAGAAAAGTCGTCGATATCACACCAAACAGGTAATATCTGCTACCACTGCGCAAACAAACGCTGCGCATATTCAGTCAAAGAATATCTTACTCTACAAATGTAAATGCAGTCAAGCTAAAATATAAAATGCTTTAGTAGAATTATTAAAAACTAAAAAATATGGTAAATTATTACTACAACTAAAACATGGCGCTCTTGTTTCCAAAAGTAAAGGTAACTCATTCTCGACGCAAAAACTCGGTTACTCAATTAACAGAAACCTTTAAATTGTGATGAGAGCTTATACAATCAGGAACTTAAAACTTAATATAGACGCTATTGTGATTATGGTCACAAAAAATAGGAACATACATAATTTTAAGTTGCGCATTAATAAAAAGCTTAAATCTTAATGGGTATATATGGTAAATGCAGCGCTCATGCATCTAGTGATCAACAAACAGGCTGTGGGCTATAAGGTAGTCCTGAAGGGGGGTGAGCGGGGGAGGCTGATGGTTGACCAGGCTCGGAGGTGGACGGGGAGGAAACCCATTCTCCTTATTATGACGGTAAACTCCATTGTAGAAAGGCGGATTCATAAGCCGCGACTCCTTCTTGACGCTCGGCGGATGGCTGTGAGCCACATTAGCCTTGAGAACCTCCAGCTTATCGGTGATGATAAGATGAGCCTTGCACTTCCACTTGGATCCGTACGCCGTGCAGCTCCAACGGTGGGCATTGCTGCGCGCCTTCAGATGCTTGTAGAAGGTAAAGTTGTTCAATCGCAGGTTGACCCGCCCATTCGGACGAAGGTAGAATTCGACTGCAAGAAGAAACCCCTATTAGAAAAGTTCTTAGCTATTCTGATGTCAACTACTGTAACCATACAATGTACAAAAACCAGAACATGCTTGGATAGGTAATCAACGGAAACTGAATTATGCCTACTACACGGTCTCTTTCATGCAAACAAAAATTTTTGGTAAATATTCTTGCTAGAATGAAGTAGACTGAATAAAGGAAAATGTTAGCCATATAGTACAATAGGTAACCGTACTCTAAGTACCTAATGACTGCATAATTATCATGACCACCGTAGAAAGGGTTTCTTTTTCAATAAAGCAGAATAGACAAAGTGGCAGATTGATAACGGAAATCTGTCAGGTTTTCTAGTCTCTCGTATTTCTACATTTTTATAAAACATATGGGACTGGGATTGGTATACGTAATGATTATACAAATTGAAGTATATACGTAAATAACTAAAACAAAATAACATAACCAATTTATTAAATAAAATAAAATGAACTGTATAACGCAGGTATAGTTAAAACTAAAAAATGTCTATTTGCTATGTTCATAATAATGTAATCTTAATTCTAAACTATTAAATAATTTTAATACATTTTTTTATCTAAAACTCCTTCACTATATAATATTTTGATTATACCACAGGTAACACATGAATGATACCAGCTGACTTAGCAAATTTCCCATTTGCACTTAGACATAATAAATCTTTATAGATATTCTTTTCGTTGATACTTTTATTATCTGTAACAAAAATATTATCAATAAATAAAAAATATTACATAAAAAGACTTGCTAGTTTATTTTGTTAGCGAACATGAAGATGACGTTATATCGTCTAGGTAAGATAGGCGTTTAAGTTCAAAGCTTTAAAAAAATCAAGAAATATTTAAAATATTTACCTTAACATTTACCGAAAACTCTTTTTTATGTGCTCAAAGGAGTAGAAAGACGGCGGATGCGTGTGCTCAGTCTGTGCTCTGATAACCAGCATGTCCTTGGTCACGTGGAGAAAGCCCCGACAAGATCTGGAGCCCATCTGCGTGCAGCTCCATCGAAACCCATCACGGAGGATCTTGTGCTGATAGAAGGTGTAACCGTTAAGCATCAGCAGGTTTTTTCCGTTACGCCCTTTAACCATCAGTACTGAAAATGAACTTTAGTTACCCATGAATTAAATCGTTTAACCTATTTTCTACAACATGGACTATCCTCATTGTAATAAGATTAATGCGTAATATTCTCGCTAAATAGCAATACACTACATAACATTTTTTTAATGTTTGAAGACGTTATAAAATGCTACGTTAATACCAATCAGTACTAAGAGAACATTGATAATGATCTTAATAATGAAATATAAATTTAAAGAAGTAAGTTGATATAAGAAAAAATGTCTTTAAATTTTTTACTTATTTACAATATTAATAGGTGGGAAACACACTGATTTAAAATTATATTATTATATGGCCAAATATTAAATAGTAAAGCTGTTTCAAGAGTTTGAAAGCTTTTATGAACCTTTTCTATCAAAAGCATATATATATGGATTTTTCAATTTTGATTGCGGGTTATTTTAAGAAGTCACTTAGTGTATTATGCATTTTATTTTGTAAAAACTTATTAGTAACTAACATTAATAACCAATGAACATGGGCAAAATGAAGTTACATGCATTTTATTTTTGGCTCCAGTTATTACGTATTTGGCATGAAAGTGGTCTGAAGGCTGCGACTTATTTTAAGCGTACATAATCTCCTTGTCTATTCCGTAAATACTTCGTAGCTTGGTGTGTATGGTTTTCGTTCACTCTCAGCACAGTGAAGTCTTCTGAAAGTATGACGTACGCGCTGCAGTTTCTTGAGAAGTGGCGCGTACACTGCCACCTTGTGCCCCTCTTGAGGGCGTAGTGCCTGAAGTAGGTGTACTGGTGGTACATCGCCAATACTTTACCGTTGTCCGTCCTGATCAGATGGGCTAGAATATTGAAACACGTAAGAGACCTGTCGTGTCGCCCAAGATATGTTTTCGAAGTATAAAATGTTTCAAGAGTTGAAATAAAAGGTGCAAAGTACTAAGTCCAGGATTAGCCTAGATGTTTTCTTTGTCGCTCCTTTATTAAATCGCCAATTACAAATGTATGAAATTAACATAGAGATTGATATTATTATGCCTTTGGACATCAACACTAGCGCACGGAATGCGATGGCTTAGTTCTTATCTAAATCTCATTATAATCGAGATTTTTTTTAATCACACTAAATTATCAATATTTAAAACATCAGTGGGAGAAGCAGACAAGTACCGTTTTAAAAACTGCTGTTATTTGCATAAAGCAAAGATTTAGGGTCGGAAAATTGATTTCAAATAAAAAAAATACTTTATACTTGTAGCAAGATACGAGTACATTAACTAGATGATGCAAGTGTTGTCAAAATTATAGAAAAAATTAACAATTGCTTTTATGTTGTAAAATGTTAGTTATCTCCTTCTTCCACTCATGTCTTAAGTTGTTACAATATAGCTAATATCATAGATATTATATTAGCTATATTATATTAGCTAGATATATAGCTAATATTAAGTAAACTGAAACACTATAAAATTTTCATCTTCAATTTATTTCAGTGAACGCGTTAAATATTTTGGCACCATGTAGCTATTAGATATTATCAATTTGACTAGGTTTTTGTTAGTAGGTATATCATTTTACAATTAGATATTAAGTACAAAAAAGTTTATTAGGAAATAGGAATGTACACATTAGTTACATGCCTCAAAAGGGTCCTAATGTTTTTGGAATGTTACACATACCCATTTATAAGTAAATACTTATATGTTAAGTAAATGAAATTCATTTCTTTCATTTTTCTACTGGAAAGGCTAAGCGTTTCGGTCAGACTGAACGCAGGGAGGCCTGGCCGACAACCACAAATACGGAAATTATACTCATCGAGCCCGGTTAATCTTTTATACATAATTTATAAATAGTAATTGTATGATTATTGATTACAATATGATACAACATTTTTACATGTAAACATTTTTATGGCACAAGAAAGATATGTACTTCTACATCAAAACCTTGAAACCTACAAAATTTACTACTCGATTTATAATGAATACTTTTGAGCTGGTCTAATTAACACCGGGTAATATATTAAGTTACCCGCCATTGATAAATCACTATAAATTTGCTTGAAGATTGTGACCCTCAGAAAATCATCATAACCAATAAAACCACGCGCACTAATATCTATACACTTAAATCTCTATAACTATACAACTTACAACACTTCTGGAATTCTTCGGATATGGTAGCGATAAAAGCAAAACAATCGAAGGGTTACATTTGTCGGCTGTCGCGTATTACATTTTTTTAAGTTTTTAAAGGCACATCGACCCGTCAGTAGTCGGGCTGATGGCAGTCCGACGGAATCAACCGATCAGCCTCCCTAAATAAGCGGTGAACCTTGTCTTAGCGTGCATTTGCAACATTCTTCAGATACTGCAGACTTCTACAGTACGAGTTATGTTTACAAAGCACAAAACTTGGTTAAAAAATTGGAATGTAGCGCGTGCGACGTATGGTATCTGCGTCCACTTTTATTGTAGTTCACCACTTTATCGACATTCACTGGCGAAATTCGAAACGAAAGCAACACGCAAGTCTAGAACTGCACAAATCTATCCGTCTCATAATTATATAAGTAAATTGGCAAGAGCGAGCATAACATTTACGGTTATATTAACTTACGATTCAAGATTAATGCCTTGATAAGTTAAATCGGAACGGCTGTCTTTCGGTGGTAGAAGTTATGGAAAAGAGAGCTACCGGGTGAGAGAGAGAGTGCCTACGTAGCGCGTGGTGCGCCCACGCTGTACATAGGCACTCTCTACTCATAATAAAGTAGGTTTAAAAACCCAATGACGATAAATGAACATAGAAGATGTATGTCCGGTTTTTAAGATTTCAGACGAAGTAAGCTCCAGCCATTTGGCACCATTGAACATAAATTCTAACATATTTAGAATTCTTGTAGCATGTTTTTTTCAAAAGTTGTATACCAAAAATAATTATTAGCACGTTGCATTAGGTGAAGATTTTTAAATCCTTTAAGCGCTTAAACTTATTAATTGTAACATAACAACAACTGATTGAACCGTTCGTCGGAAATCAGCAATAACAATCAAATATTTTGTTTATCAGCGCAGCTTTTAACAGATGTGATAACGGGCAACGTGCTATAATCCGTACATCAGTCATTAAAGTTGTACTTGGTGTAGTTGTCTCCGTGGTTGTGAGTACCCTTGTGCTTGATGTATCTACCCTCGAGGTCGGTTTGGATACAGCTGTTGCAGCCCAGTCTCTTCCTGTCCCGACAAGTCCAGTTTATTGTATTCTGGTACCTATTGTTGATCCAGTACTTGTTGTCTTTGTATATCAACACCATGCTACCCGTCCTATGCGATGGTAAAAAGTATATCTCTGAAACACAACCCTCACAATTAAAATTTGAACCTAGAAAGGATTGAGTCATGTGTATGTTCCACCAAGAAAAACATGATTATTTATTGTCAATGAAAAAATAAAAATAATGAGAATACTGTATTCTAAAATATTCACAACTTTCCAACTATAAACTAGCAGGTCCCTACAACAGAAACATACATCCGCAAAACATTCATTATATTAACTAATAAGTACTGTATAATTTAATCACATGATTGTAACAAAATTTTATATAAAACATATAAAAAATTAACATTATTTCATCTTGACATAGTCCTTTTCTCTAATAAATCGGCCATCGTGGCACATTCTAAATCGGGGAGGGTAGTGTATGTGTCTTCCACGGAATATTGAGATGTAGTCTCGTCCATCCAGTCCTCTATAGGTGATGACATCTGCCCGGCAGCCATAGACATCTCTTGAAGAGCAGTACCACTGCTTCTTCCCGTGAGCTTGGTGATTCTTCATATAAAATGTAAAACCATTTAAAATGAGTAGGCCAGCTCCTGTCCTTCCCGGAATAAACTGTGCAGGAACTGTAGAGTAAAACCAAAAAAATTAACCTTTGTGTGCAAGGAAATAAAACACAGTCTTACTTTAAATATTTTATTTACTAAAACCCAACCATTATGTGCAAACCACAATTCGCTTTCATCATTTGCTTTCAAAAGCAAATATGGCTTGTACATAACATAACCATATACCAAAATAACATGCAGTTTCTATGTTTGGAGTCCTTTAAAACTGGATATACCTATAGAAGTAGCATGTTATAATTGAAATGATAGGGGAGTGGCAAAAAAATGAGTACACAAACCATTTAGGATTCTTTATTTCTTTATAGGAGTCAGGGTAAAATTAAAAAACACAGCAGCTTTATTTATTTAAAATAAAAACATACAATAATTCTTTTAATAATAAAGTTAAATAAATAACTTTTTTAAATTAAAAATAACAAATTTTAGAAACCGTTTAAATTCAAATTTTAAATTTGGTAATGGCACCATAGTTGTTTAGATCATATTGAAGGGTATCCAAGAAAGCAGAGTGTAAAATCCAAATTGTCTAAAAACTAAGTTTAAGATAATTTTGAGCTATGCTATCTTTTTTTTTTTTATCTTAAATACTCAACAAACAAGTTTTGGACTATTTGAAGAAAAATTTAGAACTATTTGAAATATAAACTAGCAAAGCCCTTGGTTTCAAACTTTTGATACACAGACAAACATACATTTTACACACATTTCATGGGATTCAAAACAACACCATTCTTTTGAAAAGAAATTAATTTTATATTCTCTTATTTTTTAACATCTCTTCTATTCTAATTTTAGAACATCCATCAACTTAATATGCCATTGGAAATTGAGTACTAGGAATCGAACCTAGTAATTATTTAAAACAATTCTTTTCATAACATAATGTTTACTGGGAGTCGAACCCAGCTGTGCTTTATTGTTGGTATCACTGGCATTCATCAAAAAATTACTAAAGATCTGGCAGTTGTACCCAAAGGATTCAAATTTAGAGGTTTTAGTGAACATTCACACTGACACACCAAAATGTATTCTAGTCATCATTTGAACAAAAGTATTGATGCATTCATATATTAAGTACTACAAATACGTAGGAGTCGAACCTACAAAATAGTACATGAACTTATGTAATGAATCAGATAATCCTCAAAAAGATAAAGTGGAAGTCAAACAAATTAAAATATATTTACACTCATTTTCATAAAACAGTGTATTAGCTGGGAATCGAACCCAGCAAAACTAATTACATTATACATTAAGTATACAAAAGAAGTAATCACATAGTTGCACCAAATAATAATTTTAACCAGGAGTCGAACCCAGTATCAATAATATTTGAAAACTTTTTATAAAACTCTTTAGATTACTAGGGATCGAACCCAGCAAAACTTATAATAGTGATCTCACATTATGGAAAAAGAAGTATGTAGTACAAAAATGCACGAAATTACTGGGAGTCGAACCCAGAAATGGTAATCTTTATAGTTTCTTATAAAACTCTCTTCATAACAACACACAAATACTTCATGTAACTACAACTGTGAAATAACTTACCAAAAAATGTTATTGTTACAAAATTTGCTACCTCCCTAGGAGTCTATGATGCTGTTACCCATAAGCCATGGCCTACAATGGCTTTTTATAAATCCAGGCTTGTAACTGGGAATCGAACCCAAAAAGCCAAACTTGTCATATTATGTACCTTATTTTGAAAGATTGTCCTGGGAATTGAACCCAGGATGAAAATTAACTAACTACACAAAATACATATAGATGAAATGTGTTTGAAACAGCAAAACCTTTTTAATTATCAATAACATACATACTTCAACGTACATAACACCACAAAAAAATATTTCTGGGAGTTAAACCCAGAAAACACTTTCTTGTTACCTGATTGCTAATGTGGGTATTCATCCCAAGTATTACGCTTCAAATTTAAACATTTGACATTATGCTCTGTACAGTAAAAATTTTATGTGTGATATCACAAAGGACTTTGCATAAGTAAATTTATCCAAACAGTACTAAAATTACACAATTTGAATCCAAAACTTAACATTTCATTCAAAAGTTTAGACATAATAATTAACAATAATTTGTTTTAATAAAACCTTTCTGATGATAAAGTTCTATTGCTTTTTTTATTAAATACACCAAAAAATAGCATAACTAGGTGTTAGAAGCAACAATTTTGGATGTGTACTCTCTGCATTGACAATCAAAACAAAACTTTGTTAGTGCTGTTGCAGCTATTGCATGAGATAAAATAGTTATATATCTCTTGGAACGCCTTCGTAAAAGAACTTACTTTCTATTACTCACCGAACCGCTGGCTGCAAACGAAGAAAAAGCTCCATAGCGAAGTAAAAGCGGGAACAAAAACTAACCTTAACACGATTTCTCACATCAACATAATATGCACTTGTAATACACTTGAATAGCACTTTAATGCACAGAAACTTTAAACACTTTATATAACACATGTTAAAACCTTAAAACACATATTTATCACTATAATTAAGAGGCAAAACAACTTTGAAAATACTTTGACATTTGGTCACTTAAGTATAACCCGACGAATATGCGATTTTTTACCGTATATCGCATGTTTTTACGGAACGTGTGCTAAGGAATAAGCACGTTATTAGCGATTTGATCATTTTTAGAGGAAATATTATATATATTTTGATGTAAACATCGTAAAACAACAGTTATTTGGCATCGAGCGTACTATTTTGACATATTAGTAGGGACGCTCCGGTGCTTCTAAAACTCGATACTTAAGATTCGATTTTAAATCGATAACCCTACACCCATTGTTTTAACGAAAATACGTTATATTTAACGATACCTTCCAACTCCTTCTAAGTCAGAATTAGTACACAGTACCATTTAATACGGAACACCTTGGATACCTCGATGGTAACGGCTCGGCTGTTGTATTCAAAACCTTACGGCTTGTTAGTTGTTAGTCGTCATTGGTAACAATTAGCGTACCGAGTTTTTTACATAAGCATTTTTAAATACTGCTAAAGTGGACTTCAAGCATTTTCCAACTACAATTTTATTGCAATATATTTTAATGTACGTTGTCAACAATATCGATAGTATCGAAAGCGATTATGACGATCGGATGTTCCGATTCGGAACATCCCTACATAAAAAGTCAAAGACTATTCTTCTTCTTCATTAAGATATTTGGCAACAATGGCAGCGTCCAGCGACCTCACATTTTGCAGCGGCAGACATACTTTCCGAAATCCGAATGACTTATTAACATATGTATAAAAAAAAGAGAATACGTATAAAGGAACGTTTGTTATACGTAGTTTATATCGGCTTTTATTTGAGAACATCGACCAGCTAGCTATTAGGCGGTTTCGAACAACTACACCGCGGAACTTTTATATTATGGAAACAAAAATTGATCGACGCGATGTTGTATAAGTTATGTTTGTATAGATTTTATTAAAAACGTATTCGGTTTTCTCTTCACGCTGTAGTTATAGCCTCGAAAATAATTTCAATAGAATATTCGGTCCAATCGAAAGATCAACATCTTGATATAATAAAATTGTAGAAATGAAAATTCTGTACATTAAAGATATTCAAAAAATAACAAGCACTTTCTACGTCGATATAAAAGCCAACAATGTAGTTATTTTTTGTCTGTCTGTATGTTTGTTCCAGCATCACGCGAAAACTACAGATGCAATTTGGATGCGGTTTTGACAGTTGTATTCGTCTTCTTCCAACTTAACATCTGGTGTATATAATTTTTCTCACCACTCCTCTAAGGGAACAAAAGAGGGGGAAAAGTTTTTATCAAACTTATTTAACATGAAAACTACTGATTCGTTTTGAATGCAGTTTTCACAGATATATTTCCATTCTTTCAACTTAAAATCTGGTGCATAATTTATATTTATCCAGAGACAATCCATAAAGTACGTCACACAAATGTGTGACGTACTTCATGAATGGTCCCTAAGTACTAAGTAGTAATTCCTAAATCTTCTATCTTTAGCGAATGAAAATGATATAACCTTATAAGTAAAGGGCAGGTTCCAAAAGAAAACAAACAATATATTCTGTGGTTATTTTATGGTAGCATCACGCGAAAACTACAGATCCAATTTGAATGTGGTTTCGGCAGTTGTATTCGTCTTCTTTCAACTTAACATCTGGTGTATATTATTTTTCCCCCCACCCCCCTAAGGGAACAAAAGAGTGGGAAAAGTTTTTATCAAACTTCTTTAACATGAAAACTACTGATTCGTTTCGAATGCAGTTTTCGCAGATGTATTTGCATTATTTCGACTTAAAATCTGGTGCATAATTAATATTTAACCAGGGACCATCCATAAAGTACGTGACACAAATGTGTGACGTACTTCATGAATGGTCCCTAAGTACTAAGTAGTAATTCTTAAATCTTCTATCTTTAGCGAATGAAAATGGTATAACCGTATAAGTAAAGGGCAGGTTCCAGAAGAAAACAAACAATATTCTATGGTTTAAATTGTATTATTATCACTGCTGAAACCTTTTTTTTTTTTTGCGGAGGGGAAATGCATTACGCATCCCCCGCCACCCCCGGGGGAAGGCGGCAGGGGTATCTCGGTTTCCCCTCGGCTCAGTGCGCCGGGAGCTTACCGACTAAAACCCCCCCATGCCCCTCTTCAGCGCTACACGCGGGTGGAAGCGGGAACGGTAACTCTAGCGCGTCCATCTGCTGAAACCTAGGTCAAAAATCCTCAAACTTCAAACTTTTATTTGGAATCAAGTAAATATTACATCTATAAACTGAAAAATATAACTTAAGCTTTTTTCAGGTGTTTGCTATTAATTTTTTTCGAAACTAACAGCATAGATTATTGACCATTAAAAAAAACCTTTTCATTAACACTTCATAATAATAATAAATGTTTATTGATGGTACCAATATAAATACAGATATTTCTACACAGCAGACAGTATATTGTTTACAGGGAGTTTTAACAATAAAAAATGCTACTAACTAAACTAGGTCACATGACTTCATACCTTAAAGTATTCACTATTCAGTGATAGTGTGTGAATGCTGGAACTACGATGGCCATGATTATGGCCTTACATTTGCCGTAGATCTGCAAGTAATCACGCAGAAAGGTACACGGACAGGTTTAGTGGGCAGAGCCAGGTAGAGCTGTATCCATCACGGAATATTTGACACTAGTGTTTTATATTCCTTGGTAGCCACTTATTTATTTTTTGATATATCTATTTATAGACGCTTCACACCACGTCAGTCTCGTCTTGCAGTAAGTACGTAAAGGACTTTTGTTACGGGTACCAGACAACGGGGACATTTAATACTTTTATACTATGATATGTATAGTATAAAAGTATTAAATTGTCTCCGTTCTATAAAATTTTTATTATATCATGCTCATATTTAATACACATCGATGACCAAGGAACATGAAAAAACTTTTGTTCCGTCGGCAGGACTCGAACCCGCGACCCCCAGCTTAGGCTACCAACGTGCTTACCAATTAAGCCACAGAGAACGTCAGATCACTTGCCATCCCATCGGTCGCAGCAAGTGCTACATATCCAGGTGGCTTTTCCCCAGCGCTCCCTGGTATGCGGCAGAGCATTTCCTGTCCCAATAAAGGGTGTGCCAATGCTGCTTATACTGAGTTTCAGCACAAAATATACGATAATATTAGATTTAAATATACAGGGTTCTTAAATCCTCCCCAGACACCCAATTCTCCCGTGACCCTCCTTATAACTAACAATACAATTAAACAAACAGTTCTATATTATTTATTTACCTACTACAAAGCAAACTCTGGTACTATCTTATTATACATGTCCTTATATAAGTTTAAGACAACGAATACATTTTCGCCTACTTATTTGCAATTCTTTTCATTTATACATTTTTGGTTCCGCCCCGCGATGTGACGCCGTTTGTCCATAGCTTGCCGTCACCGTCAACGAAATTATTTGTGCCCGACAAAATACACCACAGGCACTTTCATTTACCTTTACGCCATTACAGATCGCCGACGAGATGGGCGCTAGACCAATATCGATAAAAAAATAACGATTAGTCTAGGTATAAACTTCACAATAATCTTCTTGTCAGTGACGGCCGGCATTTGGATAAATGGCCTGAGTCACGGCCAGTAAGGTCGTTTATTCATAGTACGTCACCATCAATGTCATTATTTTGGTCCGATGAAATGCAACTTTATCTAGGCTGTAGGTTTCATTTGTTGCGATAAAGCTTTCTTTGTCGTCGCCGATTTGTAGTACGTGAAAATGAAACCTGTCGCCTATATCATATAGTTGACGGTGACGGCGTACTATGGACAAACTGCGTAACGCCGCACTGGCCACGGTCGTCGGCCGGTGCGGATCGTGTACAGTAATTATTATAAGTATTTACATTACTAGATTTTTTTGGTATTGTACAGGTAAGAAGATTAAGAAGTAAGATGACAATTATGTACGCGTTAGTTTGGTGATAGTAATTTTGTTTTGTATTTTTTTTATTAGTCCACCGTCAGAGTTCTGAATGTACCAGCCATGCCCAAATATTCCTCGTTGAAATCAGCATCGACCGGTAATTTTCATTTGTACGTGCTTTATTCATATCCTTGCAGTGCGACGTAAATTTTTCTGATCGTATTTCATTTAATAAGTCATCTAGAAAAACAACATACTATTTCCGTAATATTACACAACATCATTATTATTATATTATTTTATGCACACTAAAAAAAAATTTTTCTCAGTCTAGCTTTATCATTTTCATACGAGCATCGCCATCTAGCGGCGTACTTTGGAAACTTTTGTTTCAGAAAACAAAATCGATGATTTCATTATTACAAGTTTATTTAAGGAAAAAACAGATAAGAATAAGGAGGTAACAAAATGTCTTACCACGGAGTTCATCGACAGTCTTATCGTCACCACCATAATCCTTCGGCAAAATATTTTTCGGTATAATTTCATACAACGACTCTAAATCTTTGTGGCAAGTAATTCGCTGACCAATTTTAGCTTTTAATACTTGTCTCAGTAGCATAACCATCAAGTCTACCGTTTTAGATTCTGATATAAGGTGTATTCCTTTGATTCGTATGCTGTATCCTTCCTAAAATATCATACAAATTAATATTTCCATATAAAAAGTAACGGATGCACTCGAAGTCTCAAAAAAAACCTAAGTCGATACACCCTGGAGAAAATTGAAAGAGAGCCAGCTTATGGACCTACGTTATTTGGTAGGAATACGTCAATTCCATTTAAGTCGTAGTACCCAACGAACAGTATATTTTTGTGTTACCACTTTGCGAAAACACCTCATAAGATTAAATATGTCTGTGTTCTCTGATATTTAAAAGAAAGTGATAATAAGAAAATATATTCATTAAAAATTAAAGGGTACTTATAACGCTAAACTATCCTTTGAGTTAAAATGTGATGTGAGCTCTAATAAAGCTGCACTTTTCGCTAGTATAATAAAGCCAAGTCCATAATTGTGTAAATAATTAAAAAAGCCTATGATCGTTTCAAATTCAAAATAAATTGGCTAGGAATTGAATATATATACTTTTTGGAAAGAAAAATTTGCACTCGGCACTCGGATGAACTGAATGTCTTTATGTTGAGTATGCCTTATGTCAGTAGTAATATTTTGTTTGTATTTCCAGCACAACAACACTCCTATCCCAAATGACACCAGTGTACGGTAGAATCATGCTTATAAAGTCTCAAGGGGACAGATTTGATCTACTGCCAAGTTACTACAAATACTACTTACTTGTAAGTTACTACTCAAATTGATTTAGAAAATAATAATAATACTTAAGGCATTTTATAAAAATACCTGTTGGCTAAATTTCTAAAAACCGAAAACCCGACTGCAGGAACCGTTGCAACTTAAACACCAAGTTATACCTATATATTTTCAGAATGACTATTTTAAACCCTTCATTTTGATACTCTCGACATAAAAGGGCGGAAAATTTTTTTGGACCTTACAATTTGGGCTTCAAAATCCGGCATTTTGATTTTTAATCTTTTAATGTACCTAGTGTTACTTAAGCTATCAAGACAAATGTATCGACACCTCATACCTACGTTGAAATCAAGCCGCTTAGGCTGCAGAGCGTGCCAAATAATTATACATACATACATACTTCTCGAAAAAAACAACCCTTCTTCTGGCGTAGTCGGGTAAATAGATAAAATATGTACATGCTATAAAGAAAAGATACCTTTTTGATGTCTGATATCCACTCTACCTAAATCATGTGCCGTGAAAACATAATGATCAAAAACTATAAAATTAGTAGATGACGCCCGAAACTCCGTTTCGCCAAAATTAAAAAAATATCCTTAGTTCCCGGGACTCTATATAAATGTAAAATACCGTAAGAACGATACCAAATTTTCATCAAAATCGGTTAAGCGGTTTGGGAGTGAAGATATAGTAGACAGACAGACACTTATCTGTCTATCTGTCTGCATAGTTTTGAACAGTTTAAGAATTTTGTTAAATTTAGTACGTAATTTTTCCCTTAAACGTTATTAAAATACAGCATTCAAAAATAATGTTCACCATAAATTACGTTAATTTCAAAATTGTGACGTCAAAAATTTAATAACTAGTTTAATTACAATTGCACAACTGTTTTACATAACTTTTGTTTCCAGACATGCGAGTACATACAAACATTTGACTACAATACTGGCTTACGTTATGTGATTGACTTAAGAGAAATGAATATTGTTGAATTAGTGAAAGCAGTAAATGTGATAGACGTGAAAAAACTCATGGATATAGCTACGGTTAGTATTATTGCCGTCCTCAAGCTTAAACGCCGTTAACCAACATCTATTCGTTTTTGACATTTTGATGTCATCAGAAGGAAAAAGCTCTATCGACGTGTATTAGCAACATTTTTGTAGCTTTTATAGTCATCGAGTTATTAAAATTAATATTGCCGTGATGAAGTACCTCAACTCAAAAAGTACTTTTTGTACATAGCGGCATTTTAGCTTGGAGACGGCAGTATTTTTATAAATATACGTCTTTAGGATTTAGTCTTGACTATCATTCGTCAAGTTTTTAACCCTCAACAACAAACGGGAAGAGGTTAAAATAATTTGTAAAAATTTCAACTCTCTATCTATTACCGTTGTTCAGATTCCTACAGCCTAGAGACAGACTGACGGACATACATCGAAGTACCAATCAAGTAGTCTTAATAATAGGGTCCCGTACCCAAAGTAAATGGGTACGGAACCCTACAAACCAATACGATGTTTACTGAATGGTCCGTAGTATCTGACATCTGAGACGCAGGTTTCAATGCTGTGACATAAATGGCGCTAAGATTAATTTCTTAGACGGCGCATTAAACAATAAAGTTTGCATACCGGATACTTACATGGTGTGTCCACCATGATTCGATGGATTCGATTACACGGCAGTGCAGGGCACATGGTGGCGAAAAAGGAACATTTGGCGGCGGCGCGGACGGGTAGATTTCAAAATGGCACTTGTCAGTAGTCAATTTTATAAATCCCACAACTTAACATACCTGAGGCCTAACCATGAGTTTGAAGCAATAGTATTTGTGGATGCGGGTATCGACTACGTAAATTTTTAGTATGGGAAAATTTTGCAACGCATCTAGCGGTCGCTTTCGGAACTAAAATTGCCATAATAAAAATTTACATAGTCGCTATAGAGAATAGATCACCGACAAATACTTTTGTTTCAAACTTATGATAGTCAAAAGAGTTATTGGTCGAAAGGTCATCGCCAACTAATCCCCATTAGGTTCTAACATAGACCAATTGCTTTATGGTTTCTGGTTATAATTACTCTATGGTTCTAATCAGGTACCTTCTGCTTATTTTTGGATAATTGATTATTATTGATTATTTATATTTAATTAAATTTAAGCCTAATTATAATACTTTTTTTTTCAAATTTACACAACTGGTCTATGAATATAGTTATGTCAAACTGCTTTCAAGGTATTATTAATTAAAATTTTAATTTTAATAACAGGTTTCAATTTCTTACTAATTTCATCACGTTATTTTATGTGAATGTACAAAAATAATAAATTAATCAAATATTCTTAAATTTATAGACATTATATTGTTGAGCGCCATCCATTTTGATATATCGGTATCATTAAAATTTAAAGTAAACGGTTACGTATCATGAAATAGTACTCATGTGCATTCATAGATGGCGCTTATTACAATTATATTTTATAGCGCAAATTAACTTGTGTTATAATTTTCAAGACATTATTAATTAAAATTAGAATTATAATCTTATTACAAGTTTCATTTCATTTTACCAATTTCATCATATTATTTTATGTAAATATATGGAAATAACAAATTATTTAAGTATTCTGAAATTTATAGCGACATATTGTTAAGCGCCATCTATTTTGATATATCGGTATCATTACAATTTAAAGTAAACGGTTACGTATCATAAAATACTGTGCGTGTATGTGTGTTCATGTGCATTCATAGATGGCCCTTATCACAATCATGCTTTTTAGCGCAAGTTATTTTTATTAGTTATCATTTTCAAGGTATTATTAATTAAAAATTAAATTGTTACTTAATTACAGGTGTAACTTATTTTCATTACTTTATTTTATGCGAATACACAGATATAACAAAATACATTAATAGAATATACCTAGGTAATTAATTTATTTCTTGATCAACTTCCTAGGATCCTTAATCTGGCTCACGTAATTTGTGAATGCTAATTTCACAATTACCACTTTTACTGGTGTGGTAAAATGGGTAACGTAGTTTTGCTTTTGCCTGCGGCTACACTCGTGTAAAATTTGAAAATTGCGTAAAACTACGAATATTCTTGTCAGCTATTGTTATTCAAGGACAAAGCAATCAATGCCAGTATCCATCCTTTCATCTGTCTGTGTTAAAATCAAATCAGATGGTTGTTGTAACTGCCGTTTCGGCATAAAGGAATGACAAACTAATAAACACTTTCCCATTTCCCATACGCACCGCGGTAAGATTTTGTTCGATAACTAAGTTAAATATTGCTTTCATGATAGTGGTTTCATAACAAAAGTTGTTGTTAATTACGTAATTTATCGTATGGTATATAAATGTTTTAAAAATGTTGTACTAAACAAATGGACTTGCCTGCCCAACTTTGGAAGCTTATTAAAAAATATATATAAAAGTTATGAAGCTGAAATTTGAGAGATACTTATTTATTTACTATTATATCTTAATTTTGTTTTAAAAATTAGCCAACTTTTGATCTTGTCGACATTCCTATTGATATATCGATTGTCCAGCAGGTTACTTGGCCGGCAGCCATATTGTCAGCAGCAGGCTCGATCCTGAATACCTTCCAAGAGGAATGTCTCAAGATCTGTCCGATCTTGAATTAGTTTGCGAGATTGTTTGAATTCAACCAATATCGACTGGTTTTCAAGTATTTAATTTACTCCTCAAAACGTTGGACAGTAACATAGACCAGTTACATCATCTTCACACACGAAAAAAAAAAATTAAGGCGTAACTATGCGGAAAGTTTTTCTTCACAAATTGACTCACAATACCTAACCTAAGTATCGAATGCAGAAACATTTTTCTTCAGACAGTACGCGGCAGTACAACTAAAATACATTTTTTTAGTAAAATAAAGTAAAAAAGAGAACTGAATATTGAGGTCTTCTTTTGATAGGCACAACTTAATAATGTATCGTTTATCAATATTATTATGCACACAATAAACTACAAACCTCAAACTTTAATATCCAAAGCAAAAAGTATCTCCTATCGTCATAATACACTGATTTTTTTCGTTTTAAACATCGTCTTTATCAATTACTAAATAAAATCAATTAGGTATACAGAAATTAAAAAGTTAAGTTTGATATGAAATAAAAGCAACTAATAGAAAAAAGTATTTTAAACAAAAAATAAAAACCGTCTTCCGAAACAAAAAAAATGAAAGATGAACTGAAAAGTAATAAATAATTATTTTCCTCTGCAAGCTACTTATATGGCAGCTACCTTAAGCGTAAGTTTAATGTCAAGAATCAAAGAAATTGTAAAAGCTGGTACCGACTTCAAAGTTATAAAGATAGATTACGGTTAAAATGTTGAGGCTCACGCCAATCCTTATATGGCACTAACAGAGAAAAAGAATTATTTATTACTTTCACTAAACCTATTTTTTTTGGTTTTGAAAGTCGTTTTGTTTTATCAGTTCATCTATATTTTTTTTTGTTATGGAAGTCGGTTTTTATTTTTTGTTTAAAATTAATTTATTTTTCCCTTTTTAGTTAACTGTTAGTCAATTACGTAGTCAGTTGGAGATAATTTAATCTTAGTGTGTATATTCATATCCGACGATCGATTTTTCGTGGATCCAGTTTATGAGAGCGTACGTGTCCTAGTGGGTTCGCACTCGAGAGGGCGCAGGTTCGAACCCGTCTACCAATGAGACATTTTCCGATCTCAAATACATAATACAGATGCGCTTTGCCGTGGGAGTGCCATGCTTCGGCATAAACGGGCCGGCTCGACCGGAGTGATACCACGGCCTCACAGAAAACTAGCGTGAAACGGCATTGTGCTGTGTTTCGTTCAGTGAGTGAGTTCACCGGTGGTCCAGCTTTACTATCCCTGTTCCCATCATCAGATCACAACTTTGGTGAAAATGGGACCAAACTGCAGCCTGCCCTATACAACCACGGTAAAATTTTCGAAATCGATCCACAAACGGCGGAGTTATGCGTGGTCAAACATAAAAAAAGAACATATATACGGTCGAATTGAGAAATCTCCTACTTTTTTGGAAGTCGGTTAAAAGGTGACAATGTAATCGAATAAAGCAACCGTTTCTCAATTAACGTCATTATAATGAATATAATTTTTAAAGCGGTCTTGTTGTAGGCAACAGTAAAGCGTAAACATTTAAATATGAGTTATGATTTATTGATGCCACTTCATTGTAGCCAAAAAGCTAATGTATTTGCAAATGGCACCAAAAAAGGCAATTGTTATAACCTGTGCGACTTAACTAGGCACATGACCTTTACGAAGTTTTCTGTTGCTGTTTTAAATCGTACAGGTTATAGAGCCGGATCGCAAGCTATTCCTTCATGAGTTCAGTATGTTCAGATGACAAACATACTAAAAGTCCTTGTCCATAAGAGGGGAGCCGGAGTAGGGGCAGGGAAGCTCCCAATTTTTGGTTTTTTGTTCAATTCTTGATAACAGTTCGTCGTAAAGACAAGGTGTTTTTCTACATACGTAATTAAAGCTAATAAATTGCTTACAACTTTTTCTAATGAATTTTTTTTTAAATCTTAGTAAATAATAAATATTAGTAGGTGGTCTCTTGATAACTTACCATAGTTAGAGCCTCGATGTAGTAATTTATGCCTAGTCTCGATAAACATTATTACGTACATTTAGGGCCTTTTCACCGCTTACGGATTAGTTTATCAACAACTTTTTTAGACCGAGGTACTTGTGTTACAGGTACCACACAACGGAAATATAATTAATACTTTTATATTATACACATATTTAATTTCATGTTTTGTTAGTTATACGACAAAACTGTCGTATTACGTCATCCAAGTGAATTTGAACATCTCTTCTGAGATGGTCTACTGTAGTTTTTTCATATACTGTGCTCTTACCGTTGCTTTGAAGAGAGTCTCTGTCTTTTGTCGACATTGTAACTTGAGTCGATGAGTAACGCCATGCTCAGTGATAAAAAATTTTCACTTATAAAGAAACTGCCACTATCTTTCTCCGAATTATAATTTTCTCGTTCGCCATGCTAAACTGCTGACGATATTGGGTTGTGATGGTGAAAGGCGCGCAAAGTGTCTAAAAGTCACGTTTCTCGCAGTTTATAGATTATTACTTTTCAAACTTTACAACGAGAATAACAAGCATCGGTGGTTCAGTGGTAGAATGCTCGCCTGCCACGCGGGCGGCCCGGGTTCGATTCCCGGCCGATGCA